>NIVC01002164.1:95000-197552 GCA_002269645.1 Macrostomum lignano | reverse complement strand
TCGATATCCTTGAGGAGGTTGCGCGGCGCCGGCCACCTCTCTCTCTCTCCTTTTCTTTCTCTCTGACTCTTCCCTTAGCTGGTGTGTGATGTGAGTCACTCGCCCAAGCCAAAAGAAGACCGAGAGGTTTTACTGCAGATTAGACTCGCGCCGCCGAGGCACGAAACTAATGTCAAGACGCTAAATGTATCCCAACTTCTACGCTTTGCGTCGAAATTAGTCGATAAACTGCAAAATTTACTGTTTAATACTGGGAAAGCCATTCGTGCATTTGGCCTGCTTTTCATGACTAAATTAGGCAGAAAGTTTTGCAAAAACTTCAATGCATTTGACTGTAACAGTTGGAGTATACTCGTAGAATCGATCTATTTCATACACTGATTCTCTTTGCATTCGCTTTGGGACCTTGGGTTGTTGTACGTTCGGGAGTTCTTGTTTTTGTTTTTCTGTGTTGTGTTTTTTTGTTGTTGTTCGATTTGTTTGTCGGTGTTTGTTTTTGTTGTTGTTGTTGTTGTTGTTGGTTGTTGCTGTCCAGCAACTTGCTTTAACAGACCGAAAAATATGAAGGAAATAACAGTACCGATGCTCGTCTCTTAGATTGTAACAGCCAATTCAAAGTTCTTAAGCGTATTTTTTAATTGTTACGTCACCAGCCAATAAGATGTCTTTATTTAAACAGAAACATGCAATTCTGTATAAAAGAATTGCATAACGGGTACTTGTAAGTGTAAGAAAAGGTCCGGATTCGGACAACCAGCCAACAGGTCACCATTACATCTGAATCAGAGTGGTCTAAAACTGTGCAAATCAAGACAGTGAGAATAAATACTGATACTGAGGCCGCTGAAGTGCGTCGAGCGGCCGCTTGAGAGTTGTGGCCAGAGTTGCTTAAAGCTGCACTTGGTGACCACTGGTTTCGAAGTGGAAAATCTAACATGCTTATACACTCATGTCAAGGGGTTGTAGCCTTTTAGTTAGAGCGTCGGACTCTGGACAGAAAGGTCGGGAGTTCGATTCTCGACCCACAATCGGAACAATTTGTATCCTTGAGCAAGATTCTTAACTCTGCATTGCTTCAGTTCACCCGGCTGTAAAATGGGTGCCAGCATTAGCTGGGCTAATTGAGGGTGGGCATGACAACCCCCAGTCCTTGGACTGAACAGCCGTACGCAGCCTTCAGATGCGCCGCGCAATAGCTGCGGCTGAGCTGTCGGTTGCACATCTAGTCCAGTTGGGCCATGGACCCTTCTCGCAAGGGTGGATGACACTTCAATGATGCTGAGTGTATACGGGTATTTTTGAATATCTATGGCAGAAACTATAACGGGAATCGCCTACGCCATACGTAAGATCCTATTCCAACACGCGCTTCCATCGAAGACGATACTCAAGCCTCAAGCATGGCAGGAAATTTCAGCTCGATCGTAGAAACCGGCCTGTTGTCAATTGTTTGCATCATTCTGCGCACCCTGAGACGAACTTCTCATTTAATATTGGTGCACGTCAGCTGGCTGGTGTCACTAGCTGAGCTGCTGCTGGCTACAGCCATTAGCGTCAGTGCAGCTTCTACCTGGGCTCCATGCAGTGGCACCTGGTGCAGACAGCCGGTCTGTTCGGCCTGCTGGGCGCCTTGGAGTTCTCCGGCTGGCTGGACAGCCCAGTCTGCTGTGCAGGCTGCCCAGCTTCCCAGCCTGGCTGACTCACAATCTGTCGAGAAGGCAAGAATTTCTGCTGGACCCAATTGTGCAGTCCATTGTTGAACGCGGCTCTGTTGCTGGGCCGGAAGTGTGTTGCTAAGCAGTAGTCTGAGCAGCGCTGATCAGCGACGCCTGGCCCAGATGTTCCTTTTGTTTTATCTGACGCTGCTTGCGTGGGTCTGCGGCAAGGGTTGTGTTTTCATCTATTTGTATTACTCGCGATGCGATTATATTGTTAATGCGCTAGATGGCTTTGCTTGCGGTTACTTGCGCACTTCGTTGCCGCAATTTTCACGGCATCAGTTATTGTAAGGCTTGTTATGTTTGTCTTCTGTATTTTGCCTGTTTGATTTAAACTGTTAGGTGCATTCCTATGTGTACTGTAATATTATTTGATAGATAAATTGATAAATTCTGTTTGAATTACGTAGATGCATGTTCGAATAATAAATATGTTCACTATTATTTGTTATCAAGTCGAATAATGCAGTCAAAAGTACTTGTCTCGCTACATCCGTTAATTAGATCCAATAATTACTGCATGTAGTCACTCTTTTGAAGAAATCAGTCACAGAGATTTCTTTCTTTAGCTGTAACTTTAGACCAAATTCAAGTACAAAGGATGAATTAAGTTGATATACATGTATCTATTTGATGTCAACTGAATCTCTACGACTTGCGTGAATGTTTTTACCAATGCTACATATACACAAAATGGAAAAAAGTCCATGGAGTGGTTAGTGGATTTCTAAATCGAACTTTACTTTATTGGCACTGGCCACCTTATACTAGGCGATCCCAATCGTATTTGCCCGACTATTTTTTAATTTTTCTAGTAAATTAAAAAACTTACAGAAAGTACGATTACAACTGCAATGTTTTTATCTTTATGTAAAAGTTTTTCAGTTTCGAATTTGTTTAAATTGTTGACATGACTTTTGTTACCGTTTGTAAGTTTAATTTGGAATTTTTCTTGCATTTTAAATATTAACGGCCGGGCTTTTGCAGTTATCTTTACCTTTAGGCTTTGCTTCTCATCGATTAATGAAATGGAGCCTAAATTTATCCTTGTCGTTTGCTATATTATCATATTATATTATATTATCATAAAGTTTTGAAGTTACTTCTAGTGGCAGTTTTAAACCAGTTACATTACATGCATACAAAGCTTGCCTTACATGTAGTGTGGGTAATGGCTAGCTAGAGTTCTGGCACCGGAACCTGTTTTCTAATGGCTATGTTCGGCAGTCTTCTACAGGCAGTTATCTACTAATGAAGTCTTTGAACATTAGAAGTATTTTGTTTTGAATCTCATCGTTTCGTTTTGATCTTATATTGAACATTTCCCAATATCAACCACCCGTTAAAAAAAGTATTTTTTTTTCTGCTATATTACACCCATAAATTACACTACTGGAATACCACTGCCGGATCCATAGCCGTTAGAAATGGGTTCCGGTGCCGGAACTCTAGCCATTGCCTGTAGTGTGGCTGCCAAGTCAATTTTTTGTCTCTTATTTTTGTCGTCGTCATTTATATTGTGGTAAAGAGGAGGCAAATTTAAACCTTGATACTACTTTCTTTTTTTATTTTGTTGTAGTTACATTGTTTTTGACGCCAGTTATATGGTTATTGGCTTCCTTTTTTAATTCTAGTTTAATCATGTCCATGACAGAGAGTTTTACCAACTTTAATCACATTGGCTGATCCATCCAATTTAAAGAAAATATCCAGATTTTATGATTTTATCAGGAAAAACCGTGCGAAATAGAAAATAGAATTTAGTTTTTTATTGTAACGAAAATTGCACAAGCATTGACTGGCTTGATTAGAAGATAGAACTAAAAATTATAATTTTTGCTATGCAAATGTCTTGTCTTGCATTGAGGATTTAGAAGAATTCATAAAGTATTGCTGACTGCATTCAAAACAGAAAGCAAGTTGGATATTGTAGTTGAATTTTTGACAGTCAATTAAAATAAAAGCCAATAGATATGCTACATCTATATAGTATTTTATGATTAATTCTAATGAGAGTTGATTATAAACTTAGAGAAGCTTTGTCTTCTTTGGAAATATACACACGACACTTATTTCAGTGTACAGTTGAATCTAAATTTTAACTTTGTATTTTTTTTAAATAAAAACATCTTTTATTCCACATATCCTATTAAAAAGGCTGTCCTATTAAAAATATGAAGGCTTCAAATGTTGAAAACTTAGTTTAAAGCATGTCTGGACGTTGCTATGCGTGAAAGTCACTTTTAAAAATATATTGCATGCCAATTTTCAAGCCATCCAAATGGCAGCCGAAGCGGGAGCCAGCAGTTTTATGCTAAATGTGTGTGGTCAAATTGAAAGCGTCGAGTTGCCCCACTATGACTACATCTTCCTGATCTACCAGTTCGTCCACGGCGACGACTGGGAGCGAGTGCTGGGCCTGGAAGAGGGCGTCTCCCAGCTGTCCAGCAAGTCTGCCGACGTCCGCGGCCTCCACGCCTTCGCTTTCCCGGTGGAGGTCACGTTTAAGTCCACGAATCCGCACGGCTGGCCGCAGCTGGTGGTCACCGCTCTGGGCACCGACATCTGGGGAAACCAGGTGGTGCGCGGCTACTCCGTCTGCCACCTGCCGATGCAGCCGGGCCGCGTCACTAAGCGGGTGCCGCTGTTCGCGCCTCAGTCCAGCTCGCTGATGAGCAAGCTGCAGGTATGTTACTGCCTGCCTGCCTGCCTGCCTGCCTGCCTGCCTGCCTGCCTGCCTGCCTGCCTGCCTGCCTGCCTGCCTGCCTGCCTGCCTGCCTGCCTGCCTGCCTGCCTGCCTGCCTGCCTGCCTGCCTGCCTGCCTGCCTGCCTGCCTGCCTGCCTGCCTGCCTGCCTGCCTGCCTGCCTGCCTGCCTGCCTGCCTGCCTGCCTGCCTGCCTGCCTGCCTGCCTGCCTGCCTGCCTGCCTGCCTGCCTGCCTGCCTGCCTGCCTGCTGCCTGCCTGCCTGCCTGCCTGCCTGCCTGTCTGTCTGTCTGTCTGTCTGTCTGTCTTAGTGTCTGTCTGTCTGTCTGTCTTAGTGTCTGTCTTAGTGTCTGTCTGTCTGTCTGTCTGTCTTAGTGTCTGTCTTACTGTCTGTCTGTCTGTCTTAGTGTCTGTCTGTCTGTCTTAGTGTATGTCTGTCTTAGTGTCTGTCTGTCTGTCTGTCTTAGTGTATTTCTGTCTGTCTTAGTGTCTGTCTGTCTGTCTTAGTGTCTGTCTGTCTGTCTTAGTGTCTGTCTTAGTGTCTGTCTGTCTGTCTTAGTGTATGTCTGTCTTAGTGTCTGTCTGTCTGTCTTAGTGTATGTCTGTCTTAGTGTCTGTCTGTCGTCTGTCTGTCTTCAATGTCAAACCAGCGATATAATCAACAATATTTCTTCTCGCGCACCGCAGGGCCTGATGCAATCGGAGCACCCCCTGTACACTGACCCGAAGATTCTGGGTCAGGGCCAGGGTCGGCAGGTGACCCGGGTCCGCAGCCTGGGTCAGATGACCCTCAATTTCAGCACCAGCATGAAGAACACCCGGGCACTCGGCTATCAGCTGCTGCCTGGAGAGAACTTCGGTGCAGCGGCTGCCATGTAAACTGGAATAGATTTCTCTTCCATGCGCGTTTTTACTACCGTTAATAATATTAGCGATTATAATCGAATAGCGATTCTGCTGTTTTATTCACTGTTTTCTGCACCTTAAATTTTATTACTTATCTGCAATCAGGCTCTGGGAGCAATATAGGCTCGTAAAGCGACAAGCATATTTTTTGTTTTGTTTACGCATCCATAACTGTATGCGAGCTCTACTCGTAGATTTTAAACATTTCCAATGTTGGACCCCAGATTTTTAACCTTATGTGTTGCTTAAAAAGTTTTTTTCAAATCGTTGCAATCCTGATATAGGTTTGGCCATTTCCCATGCTTGTTTATCGCAAATTCTTAAGCTTTCATAACTGATTGATATTGAATTACTAGCTAAATATATATATATATATATATGAAACGCTTCAATGAACTCAGTTTTAGACGTTTTCGTGCTTAAAGAATTATGGATTTCATGCTTGATTTTAAGGCGGCTTTGTGCTTTGACGAAGCAACACAAAAACTGTGTTATTGACAAACATAAACAAAACCGTACACTGCAGTCGTAGCAGTCGTAGCCTGTACTATGGTAATCCTAATGGCCTAAACACAACAAAACTCAACAAAATACGTTGTCAATCAGTCAGCAGACAACGTCATAAGGCGCGTTTTCAAGGCCTGGGCGCGAACGTAGGCCGCACCGCCGGCAGCGTCCAGGTCTCGGCGTTGTACAACAGACGGTCTCGATCACCGCCTGGAACAACGCCGCTCTCTGGCGGTCGGACAGGGGTCTCGGACTGCAGGACTGTCCTCACAGAGCGAAAGGCAGCCCAGGCAAGTCCACGGCGACGTCGCAGGTCCTCGCAAACGTCAGGCACCAGACCGCTGAGGTAGACGAACTGCTGACAGCACGGAAGCTTCGTCACCTGCCCGTCAGCGCCACGGCAGAAAATTGCAGCCTCAATGTCGTCCGGCACGCAGAGCACGACAGTCTTCTGCGTGTTGACCACCAGGCCGACGCTCGCTGGCGCTGGGCGGCGCTCACCGGTTGGCGTTGACCCACGCGTCGCTGCAGCTGGAAGCCGTCGTCGTTAGAAGGGAGAGCAGTCCGCAGCACTCAGTCAAGCACCAGAACGAACAGGAACGGCGCAAGCGTATCTCCCTGAAGCACCCTAGAGGATGTCTCAAAGAAATCCGGTAGGTTTTCCGGTGTTAGCACAGCAGCGTTCGTGCCATGATACAGCGCCATGACGGCGGAAATCACACAGATGACAAATCACAGAAACAAAGTAATTTGTATCACCTTTGTTGGCTAGCTAGGTGAATCTGTAATCTATGCAATAGCTAAATAAAAACATGTATGAAGACTGTTAATTAATAACGAAAAGCACCTACAGACATGGTATTGTCTCTGAGTAGTCTGCAAGCAATGATCTCGCATTTACAGAAGGCCATCGACTATTTTGAGCAGCTCTCCAATCTGTCTGGCCCCGCTTTTGTACGGCAATCAATTGTGGACTCCAGTTTATGGCGGGGAAATCATGAGGGTGATGGAGAGGGAGAGGCGTGGGAGAGAGAAACTACGGGTAGGAAAGCCGCGGGGAAAAGTTCAGATCAGCTCATCTCTTCATCAACTTTAGCCTGACCCGTAAGATCCGCTGATCCCCCACCCGTGCAATCCCCTGATGGGCTGAATCTGCGCCTTCTCGGATCCCCCCGTCCATTCTCAAGGGTTACCGCGTCCCCGTGCGTCGCTCTGATTGGCGGTTGCCAATGACAACTAAAAATCTCCCCAGTCTCAAGCCTTCTAAAGACAATTGTTCTCAAGGGTTCAGGTTCAGGCCCTCATTTCCCCGCTGAGCCAATTCACCGCTTTGGGCTCGGCGATGTCTAGCCAAAGAAGCAGCCAGGACGGCAAGAAATACGCAGCCAAAGATGTCAGCAAAGAGGCGTTCAAAACGGAAAAGAAGCAGAATTTGCGAGTAGAGAGGGACCAGTTCAACTACAAGTCGCAGAAACCGGACGCGAAAAAGCAGCAACCGCAGCAGCAGCAACCACCGCCATCACATCCGCAAAACCAGCAACCGCAAGAGCAACAGCCACCGCAGTCACATCCGCAGAAGCAGCAACCGCAAAAGCAGCAACCACAGCAGCAGCAGCCACCGCCGCCGCCGCTACATCCGCAGAAGCAGCCTCAGCAACAGCAGCTGTACTCTGACAACTGGGACGCCGAAATCAATAAGGATTTGGAGAGACTGAAGCGCTTCGGACTAAAAGATTAGGATCTGCTAATGCTGATCTGAAGGATCCAGCAGCGATTAGGATCGAATCCAGGATTGATTTTTTCAATAAAAGTGCAGCAAGCCATGCAGATGATAGAAATATCATCCAAGCCTTACTAGCGTGCTGTATATTTGCCTAGCTATAATTTTTATTGGAAGATATTGTTTCACTTTTATACAAACTGAGATCCTATTCCATTATCACCTTTCACTCGCAAATAAAAGTCGCCATAAAAATGCAATCTCGCAAAAAAATTTTTCGTTTTGTAACAGACAATTGGCTTTTAAACAATAGGATTTCTGAATTGTAGACTGCAAGCTTGAGGCCAGGTGCCTTTTTATTTCCATTGTTTCGTTTTGCATTCAGATGGAACGGCTGGCGATTCCGTGCCAGGCCAAATTAATTTGGGGCATCGGTTCTCGCCCATGACGGCCAACCCCCAAGGTACAGAGAGTGTACAGTACATGCCTGAATATGACCAAGCCAGGGCCGCTGTTCACCCTGTGTGATCGCGTTCCTGCAGTGGTCAGCTCAAAAGTTCAAAATTTTGTCCATGTTCAAAATCTTAAAAGTGGAAAATAATAAATCATTCTCTATGTTGAATACTAAAAATTGTTCGTAATAAAATGTTTATGAAATATATTACAACAATATCGAAATCGGTGAAATCAAATACCAATTATGCTTAATCATTACAAATTCGCAATTCTGATTAAAAAATAGATGATTTTGCAGCTCTCTCGACAAAAAAATATCAGCTGATCTGCTGACGAATGCTCCTGCGGGCCACAATCGGCAATCTTGGTCTTCGGGACGGAGCTTAGACCGTTGAAGTAGCACCGGTTAACCTGGGACAGGATCAGCACCGGTAAACCTGGGACAGGATCAGCACCAAAGTAAACTCTGGGTCAGGATCAGCACCGGTTAACCTAGTATAGGATCATCACTGGTTAACCCGGGACAGGATCAGCACTGGTTAACCCGGGATAGAATCAGCACCAGTTAACCTGGGGCAGGATCAGCACCAGTTAACCCGGGACCGGGAGAGAGGATCAGAACCGGGTAACCCGAGGCAGGGTCTGTACCAGTGCTTGACTATCGCCACCACCAGGTGAAAGCGTCAAGTTCCTCATCCCCGCTCTCAGTCAGTTCAAATCCCGGCGGAACCAGCAGTTCCACGGTCCTACTTTCGCTTCGATACTTGAACGTCGACGAGCTGCGATCGTCGGCTAATCGGCGCAGCACAGAGAGCACGTCGACGGTGACGAGAACCGCGGTGGCATCTTCGTGGCAGATGCCGCAGTCGCAGCAGTCGGTGTCGTGCTTCCACGGCTTGGCTATGGCGCTGAGGTTGGCGGCGGCGCACCGGTCGGCAACCAGCCGAGCCAGCGAGTCGGCCTCAAGCAGCGACTTGGACAGCGACTCCAAGGTCGATGTCGACGACGATTTGTAGGCGAAAATGGCGTAGCTTTCAAACTGCAAGTCGTTTTGTGGAAAATCAAAGATGAAAGGAGAGGGAAATTCGGAGATTGCAGAAAACTTGTCTGGAGCTTACGAGCTATCGTGCGATTAAGGCCAGTGTTGGTGTGTCAAGGACTACTGACTCAAGGACTATTCAAGCAGCAGGACGGAAACGGGGTTTCTTGGAAAATTTTAGGTGGCAGGTTTCATAACAGAGAATATCGCGGCTGCAATTTTGAATCTGAAAAGCTGAGAACACGGTCGACTTGAAAAATACCTTGAACACAAACCTGTTGCAGGGCAGCTGTCGAGGTTTCTCCAGCCGCAGTCTCTGGAGGAGACGCCCGGCAGTTCAACAGGCGCAGCCGGACGAAATCGTGGCAAAGCGGCGGAGCTGCGGCCGAGTCGGCAGCCAGCGATCCGATATCCAGCCGGAAGCCGCGGTCCCGCAGCCCGGTGGAATCGAGCAGAACACTGTCCAGCAACCGAGTCTGCTCAGTGATTGACACAAAATGAGACCCGAGCCGCTGCCACTGCGGCCAGGACAGGGAAACCAGACGGTGCTGCTGCGGCTGGGAGTAATCTTCTTCCCGCTTCTTCTCCATGAGTTTTCATTCTTTCAGTTGCGACTGTGCTAGTGGACTGAAGTAGCCAAAGCTACTTCGAGAACGTAAAAAAAATTTTGAGTGCTTTTGTGCAGGCAAACTGAGATAATAAACAAGCACAAGAGCTCACACCACAGCTGTACATTACGCGCACTGCCTTTTGCAAAATCTCTGTCTATTTTAGAGTCCCAATGTCTCTCGTTCTCACGCGGCTCTTTGGCTGTACAGGAAGACATTTTTTCAACATTTCCTGTCATAGCGATGCGCAGACCAGCTTTATAGCGTATAAGCTTCAAGGCAAAAAAGCCTGCATGGACTGGACACTCTGCAGAGGCAGAGATTAGTAGAAAAGCATGCATAAGAGCGTACGCTGGTTCACGTAGATTCGATCCTGATCTACACTCTACAGCTATATTCTATTTAAATGACACCGAGCATTGCCAGCTGCATGTACTGCCGCATGGTTATTGCAGTGTTCATGCTATTGCTGTACAAAGTAATCTTTATCTGGAAAAGCATTTTGGAACAGCTGAATGTCAAAGATATACTGAGGAAATGACGACAATTACTTTGCAATTACAGAATGGAGGCTAGATTGCCGATTGCTACCATGTAGAGTCAGTTTGCTTGGCTATTCGGTTTACAGAATCTGTCCCAGAACTGCGACCGTATTTAGTGTAGTTCTAGAATTCAGATTCTTGACCCAATCCTGCTGGGATTTTCTCAGGAATGAAAAAAAATGTCTATGAACAATGATAAATAATCAGCGGTCCCAGTGCGTGACAACGATTGTCTGACGAGCGCGGGTAGGCCTTAGGCCCTGCGCCCCCGACAGGGCCACTGCTTCACAAGGCGTTGCTGAATTACAGTAAATATTCATAAATAGATAATAATATCGGTATACCCGATACATCTACATCCCGGACAGGTGATTCTAACGGTAAGAGATCAACTAGACAAATTTATTGGTTGAGAAACAGTCCGCGCTAGAAAAGAAAAAATTCTCAAGAGCACTTTAAATGCACTAGCGATATGATAAATATAGTTACATATACACTACCTCTTATTGTCGAGTTACTTTCATAAGCTCGAAATTTCATAAGCTCAAAATTTCACAACCTCGAAAACAATTTTAGCAGCCGACTTCACAAGCTGTAAAAATGGTTTTCGAGGTTGTGAAATTTCGAGCTTGTGAAGTCGCTTGCTAAAATTTTCGAGGATATGAAATTTCGAGCTTATGAAGTCGGCTGCTAAAATTTTCGAGGTTGTGAAATTTCGAGCTTATGAAGTTTCGGGTTTGTGAAAGGAAGTGCTTTTCGAGGTTGTGAAATTTCGAGCTTGTGAAGCGACCCCTTACTCTCCTACAGTTCATTTCCTAGAAAATTAAGTACAAAGTTTGGCTGACTGCAGTATTGTCTAACATGGGTCAAATCACAATAGAAAAAGCAGAGTAGTTGAGTATTTTTGAGATATCCTTCGTTTAAAATTTTGACTCCAAAATATGAGTATGTACGTCATTTTAAGTTTGTTTAACTGGTGACATGATTTTTAATTGTTTTCTTTTTCGCATTTTAAATTGCTGTCGATCGATCATGCTGAGCATCCATGATCTACCTTGTCCTAAGTTCTAACTTACTTGCAGTTTCACCTTCATTATAATTCTCTTGTCTTTCCCCTTAATTACTGTAGTTAGAAGTTGTGTATCGATTTCTTTTTTGTACTCTAATTTAGACCATTCTGTGTGAAGTTTGATTTTGCATTTTAAATGCTAAGGAGTTTTCAAATTTCAAATTTTAGTTTTCTAAATTAACTTCTGGTCTACTAAATCTGCCTACTAACAATCATAATAGTAGGCACAAGTTAATAATTATTACCCTGTTTTCTGTTAAGATTTATTTATTCAGTTCGTCATTAAGTAGAGACAGTTTGTCATCGACATAGGCTATAGAGAGACTTTGAGACTTAGTAGGTCTGTTAAGTGTTAACTTTATTTCTGTCATTGATTGGCTTCATACTTATTAGCCTTATTAGAATGACTGAATTTCAGTTAAATATAGATGATATTATCACTCGTCTATTAGAAGGTAAGATCTTACTATTGATTACTTTAATATTTATTGCCCCTGGCCTAACTAAGGCCTAACCTGAAGGCAAAAATGGGTTTATTATATAATATATTTTTACTACTTTTTTTAATCATAAAAAGTTTAAAACTTTTTAAATTTTTGTATAATATTATGATTGTTTTACTTTTTAATTTCATATTAGACTATGTTACATGAAAGTAACATTATTGAACTTATTGAAGAAAAGTATAAATATTATATATTTAATTAGCAAAGAATTAGATATTTAATCTATTGCATAGCTAGATACAGACAACTCATTTTTAGTACATAGGATTTATATAATATTAAATATTATAATTTATACATTATACTTTATAGCCTATTTTGACGGGTAGATCAAGAATTCTAAAATGGCATATGACCAAGATCCCTAATAGAGCAAATTTAAAAAAAGTTGTAGACATTCTTGCTAGGCGTGCAAGCGCGCCAGGATGGAATTCTTACACAAAATTTGTTCCATGCTTATGCATGTTTGTCAAATTTGTGCACGCTTGCGTGCTGAAAAGGAGCCTATTTGTGCACTCTTAAAAAAGGTATGTGCGCACTCCATCATATGCACTTGCAAAGAAGCTGCTTGCTGCAGAATCATAGACAGGATTTGACTTTTACATGCATTTAACATGGTTATGTGCCATGTAGTGTATGCGCGCTCAAGTTCTCCTACTTTTCATAGTCTGGAAAGTTGTTCTTATGCTAAAAAATTTTAAACAAAAATAAAACAACAAATAATAGTTTTTAGCAAATAACTAGCAATCTTCGCCCCCCGATGGGGGACATCTGGATAGAATCTCTGTTCTCTACAATTAACAAAAAGACAGCCAAAAAATCCTTCACAAAGACAACAGACAAACTGCTCAAATGAAGTGAATTGCAATAAGAAATCTTCCCAAGACCACAAGCATCCCCCAGATAGCAAGCATCCCCCAGATAGCAAGCATCCCCCAGATAGCAAGCATCCCCTAGATAGCAACCATCCCCCAGATAGCAAGCATCCCCTAGATAGCAACCATCCCCCAGATAGCAAGCATCCCCCAGATAGCAAGCATCCCCCAGATAGCAAGCATCACTCAGATAGCAAGCATCACTCAGATAGCAAGCATCCACCAGATAGCAAGCATCCCTCAGATAGCAAGCATCCCCCAAATTGCAAGTATCGCCCAGATAGCAAGCATCCCCCAGAAAGCAAGCATCCTCCAAATAGCAAGCATCCACTTTGATATGGTGGCTCTTTAATGTTCGACATGGTGGCTCCTTTAGGTTTGAAATGGTGGCTCTTTAATGTTTGACATTGTGGCTCTTTAATGTTTGACATGGTGGCTTTTTAATGTTCGACATGGTGGCTCTTTTAGGTTTGAAACGGTGGCTCTTTAATGTTTGACATGGTGACTCTTTAATGGTGGACATGGTGGCTTTTCTATGTTTGACATGGTGGCTCTTTTATGTTTGACATGGTGGCTTTTTATTGTTCGACATGGTGGCTCTTGTATGTTCGACATGGTGGCTTCTTTAGGTTTGAAATGGTGGCTCTTTAATATTTGACAAGGTGGCTCTTTAATGTTCGACATGGTGGCTCTTTAATGTTTGACATGGTGGCTCTTTTAGGTTTGTAATGGTGGGTCTTTAATGCTTGACAATGTGGCTCTTTATTGTTCGACATGGTGGCTCTTTAATGTTTGACATGGTAACTCTTTTATGTTTGATATGGTGGCTCTTTTATGTTCGACATGGTGGCTCTTTAATGTTTGACATGGTGGCTCTTTAATGTTTGACATGGTGGCTATTGAATGTTCGACATGGTGGCTCTTAAATGTTCAACATGGTGGCTCTTTAATGTTTGACATGGTAACTCTTTTATGTTTGATATGGTGGCTCTTTTATGTTCGACATGGTGGCTTTTTAATGTTCGACATGGTGGCTCCTTTAGGTTTGAAATGGTGGCTCTTTAATGTTTGACATTGTGGCTCTTTAATGTTCGACATGGTGGCTCCTTTAGGTTTGAAATGGTGGCTCTTTAATGTTCTTAATGGTGTCTGTTTTATGTTCGACATGGTGGCTCTTCTATGTTCGACATGGTGGCTCTTTAATGTTTGACATGGTGGCTATTGAATGTTCGACATGGTGGCTCTTTAATGTTCGACATGGTGGCTCTTTAATGTTTGACATGGTAACTCTTTTATGTTCGATATGGTGGCTCTTTTATGTTCGACATGGTGGCTTTTTAATGTTCGACATGGTGGCTCCTTTAGGTTTGAAATGGTGGCTCTTTAATGTTTGACATTGTGGCTCTTTAATGTTTGACATGGTGGCTCCTTTAGGTTTGAAATGGTGGCTCTTTAATGTTCTTAATGGTGTCTGTTTTATGTTCGACATGGTGGCTCTTCTATGTTCGACATGGTGGCTCTTTAAAGTTTGACATTGTGGCTCTTTAATTTTCGAAATGGTGGCTGTTTTATGTTTGACAAGGTGGCTCTTTAATGTTCGACATGGTGGCTCTTTAATTTTTAACATGGTAACTCTTTTATGTTCGATATGGTGGCTCTTTTATGTTCGACATGGTGGTTCTTTAATATTCGACATGGTGGCTTCTTTAGGTTTGACATGGTGGCTCTTCTATTGCGCTTTTTTATGTTTAGCAGTTTTTTTGTTTTTAAGGTGTTTTAATAAAAAAATTATTTTCCGCTTCTAAGATTCGAACCCAGGTCGCTACATTAGCATTTCAGTCTGTTCGCATCAGGGCTATCTCTTTTCAATTGGAGAACATGAATTGTGGCCCTTATAATTCAATTCTTACAGCAACTCAATTGGAGTGAAAAGTTATGACATAATCAATTTCTCAGTCAGCCAGTATCAGTCTCACTTCAAGTTAGCAATATGGTTACGCAATTTAAATCATGTCGTGTGTGCATTTCTTAGGCACTGTTTTCAACTTGTTGTGATGCAATCTTTATCACAATCGGAATTCAGTCAGTCAGTTTTTTCTCTAGCATTCTTACAATGCATTTCAGGTCGAAAGAGCTGCTTGATCTTTGCAAAAAAGCATGTTTTTCGAATATTTAATCCCTTTAACATTGAGCTATTTCTTAGCCAAGATGCATGTACCGTCCCAGGAAAATTTCTGATCGAATGGTGCAAGTTTGAAGAAAATCGGTTGAGCCGTTTTTTCTGGAATCTATCTCACACATACACACAGACATTTCATTTTTAGTATATAGGAAGTTACTTTAAAGTTTAGTAAAACTTATAATTTTTAAAGAATATTTCAGTGTTCAAGCTAATTTACACTTAAAGTACAAATTTTTAATTTACATTGGCGTAAGAATTGAAAAACTAGAAATTTCATTTTTTAGTGCATGGGCCCGCCATGATCTGCATTATGACTTTTTTATAGTTGGCATGCGTGCTTGCGCACTGCTCCAAAAATGTGCGCAAGCGTTTTCCTACCCCTAAGCAAGAATTCCATCCTGGCAGGTGCGCAATTGGTTTTAAAAGAGTGCAAATATGCAATCACTCCAATCAGGTGGCAAATCGTATATATAAATGTATTATAAAACATAAATTTATAAAGCACACAAGATGCCTATATTGTGGATTGTGTTATATGTATGCCAGAAAGTATCTGACTTTCTGATAAAGTGTATGCCAATAAAGTATGCCAATTAAGCATTTTAGTAAATTGATGCCAATAAAAATGTGTGATTAACAATCATAAAAACAATGCAACAATCAAGCTTAGGTGTAGCAAATAATTTACCATAAGAAAAAATAAAATTGAGAACCTATATAACTTGAAAAAAAGAATTAGTAAAATTAAAATGTTAAACTTATTATTGATTAAGTTATATTTCTTACTAAAAACTAAAGAAAGTTTTATTATATGTTTAAAAATCTATTTTTTTGTCATGATTTTGCAAATTAACTCTTTATAGCAAATATTATTTAGTATTATTTATACAATGATGTCATATACTTTAATGCTTTTGTATGTTGCACCGAAAGCTTGAACAAGTATAGTTAAGAATTGTAAGCCAATGATTGTTTTTGAATATTGTATTTCTTACTTTTATGCCAGATGTTTGCCAGCTAAAGCATTTATATGCTAGGATTTTCTGGCAGATACTACACCTTCCACAATATGGCAAAGATGCTAGTTAGTGATGGATCAAAATTATTTTTTGTATTAAAATTGAAATTTTTGTTTTTCTGGAACCAAAATCGAAAATGAAATTGGATTAGAATTTTTTTAAGTTAAACAAACTTGAATTTTTGCTAATTATGCAAAAAAGTAACAACTTGCATCTGTATTGCATGCACAAGCTTACATGTTTTTCTAATATCTTTGGTGTTTAAACCTAAATACTTGAAATTACTTGCTTAAAAAACTTACAAAATAGAAAAAGCAGGTGTATGCTCATATTATACATTATACTTAATAGAAAGTGTATTATCATTCAACACTGTTTGAACTAGAGATCTACATATAGATATATCGATTTCATTAAGTCTTTAAAAGTCTTTAACCAATTAAATTCTACAGCCAATGAATTCAGCCAGTGGGCTTCCATGAAGGTTGAGGTGAGTGCAGCACAAAACCTGGAGCAATGTACGTGCCCCGCGCAATCTTTTCTTGCAGAAAAGGCGATTCTTGCCTCCCCACTGAGTCTTTGAACCACGCTTCCTTTCACTTCCTACAGATTTTCTTACTTGTATAACATGGTCATGAATGCATAATTGTTAAAACATAACCAACATTTCAAAATAATTTTTTAAAAGTTGAAATGATGAGTTTCAAAATTCAAAATTGAAATTGAAATTATTTTGATGCAAAATTAGGTTCAAAATTTGGAAAATCGAAATCAAATTTCAATCCATCACTAATGCTTGTGCAGGGGCACAAGGGTGCACTGTTTGTTATATATCTATATACTTATACTGATGTTACGTGCATAAGGTGCATAACATCATTAAGTTGCTACACAGGCAATTTTTCACAAGTGCTCCAGATGCTATCCACAAAAACCCCTATTTGCTCCAATGGGGACCAAGATGGCCACACACCAAGATGGCCATAGCTCTTAATGTCTAAATAGAGAATGATAAGCCTAGGTCTATATATTTTACTTATTTCCTATTGGTATTAGTTTGTATTAGGCGTAGATCTTCAAGTCTTAAGGAGGTAGATACTATTGTAGAACTATATTACATTATAATCATTCCCTTAGGCATTTTTTTATTGTAGCCTGACCTATAGATATTTATCTGCTAAATAAAGCAAGTAGCCTAGTACAAAAGAAAATTTTATTGCATATTTATTCTATTTTTTGCATAGCATTACCATTAACAATGGTTTTTTGTTAAACTGATAGTAATAGATTTGATAAATATAATAATAGGGAATAAATTGGCATAAACACCAAAAAATTATTAAAGTTTTTGTATTATTGGTAATTAGTTTCAAATCTATTTTTGTAGCAGTATTTATAAATATGATTGATTAAACCCATTATATAATAATCAATATAACAATAGCTATTAAGTTGCTAATTAATGGTAGAGAGAAAGTAGATATAATAGAGATTCAATGTTGTGGCCATCTTGGTCTTATGCCTCTAGAATCCATAATGCAAAAAGACAAAGATTCATTAGAATTGCCTAATGTATATATTATATACAAAAATTAAAGGTTGTTTGTTATATATTATCATGAATTAAATTTTATCCAACTCCCATCAAGTAGTGTTATACATCTATGATTGATACTAATAATAATTTTGTGACATTAATAATATTTACTTGTCAATTATCATATAAATAAAGTTCTAATGAAAGTCATTTAAGTTTATTGACATAATTTGCTATAATAAAGTTTTATTGAAAAGAAACAATTTTAATCAAATGTGATTTGTTAATTGATAAAAAAATATCATAATAAACATCCAAAAATATTTTTCATTGTTTGTTATAGAATAGCTTGAATCATAATTTTGTTTTATTCTTCTTTGCTTAAGTAAAATTTTAATGAACCAAATGCACTTTCTAAAGGTAGGAGAATTGATACTTTTTAATAAAAGAATGCTAATCTATTATAGATTATTACTTTATATTTTTCTGCTATAAAGATAATATTAATATCTAGATCTAATATAATATAGTAGGCTCTATTTATATTAATAAAAGTAAAAAAGCTTTGCCAAAATGGGATGCACACTTAAAGAATGCTATTTGAAGTATTTTTTGGCAATTTTATGCTTAGTGAGTTTTACTAATTTTACTAATATTACTTGATATATATTGTTATACTAATATTATGTCTAAATTTTTATAAGTATTAAATTTTTAATTAATTTTTATTTTTTGGTTTTCCATTGGGTATTCTAAGATTCTTAAGACATTGATTGGGCTACCATCTTCCCAGATCCTCACACCTGAAGCCACCATCTCCCAATCCTCAACCACTGGGCCACAATCTTCCTAGATCCTCAGACTCTGAGCCACATCTCCCCAGATCCTCAGGCACTGCCACTGCCAGCCCCATACTGCCATAACAATCATATTTCCTGCCAGGGCTACAGAAGGCCTCCCTCGCCCTCTATCCATCACAGTGCGCGGCTTCCGCCCTGGCAAGGCAGTTCAGATGACTGAGGAGGAGATCCGCGCTCTCTGCCTGCGCAGTCGGGAGATTTTCCTGCAGCAGCCGATCCTGCTGGAGCTGGAAGCCCCGCTGAAGGTATGCGGCGACATCCACGGCCAGTACACGGACCTGCTGCGCCTGTTTGAGTATGGCGGCTTCCCGCCGGAGAGCAACTACCTGTTCCTCGGAGACTACGTGGATCGCGGCCACCAATCGCTGGAGACCATCTGCTTGCTGCTGGCCTACAAAGTGAAATTTCCCGAGAATTTCTTCCTACTCCGCGGCAATCACGAGTGCGCCAGCATCAACCGGATCTACGGCTTTTATGACGAGTGCAAACGGCGATTCAGCATCCGGCTGTGGAAGACCTTCACAGACTGCTTCAACTGCCTGCCGATTGCTGCCGTTATTGACGAGAAAATCTTCTGCTGCCACGGCGGCTTGTCGCCCGACCTGCAGAGCCTGGAACAGGTATGCGCTGGCTCTGTGGTTATGCGTCAAATTATGCGATTCACGCTCCTGAGGGGCCATCACAGGGCCGCTGTACACCCCGTGTGTGCTCGGGTCATGAAAACGGGCACAGCTGCGTTGCTTTAAAGCTGTCATCCAGTCTAATTCAGTTTTTTTAAACTCTTTGCCTACTTTGAGGTTCGTCGCATCATGCGGCCGACAGACGTGCCGGACACGGGGCTGCTGTGCGACCTGCTCTGGTCCGATCCGGACAAAGACGTCACGGGCTGGGGCGAGAACGACCGGGGCGTCTCGTTCACGTTCGGCGCCGATGTGGTGGCGAAGTTTCTGAATAGATTCGACTTGGACCTCATCTGCAGGGCGCACCAGGTGAGCGCTGTTGTCTTCGAGCTGACGGATAGTCTTAGCCACAGATGATAGCTTTGCAGTTCATGTGTGAGACAGGCCTTCAGCAATTCCCTCATGAGCCTTGACATCTCAGTAATTCCCCCCCCCCCATCATGAGCCACAGCATCTCAGAAATTCCCCCCATGAGCTTTGACATCTCAGTAATTCCCCCCAATGAGCCACAGCATCTTAGTTGACGTGTCGTCGATTGAATGAAACAAGTCTAGCTTAATTATGCATGGTCAAAATGCTAATGTATTTCACGATTTCAAAGCGAGAGAAAACTAACGATATATAGCAAACACGATAGTGATAATATTGGGGTGGTTGGTGCAGTGCGCGCACAGAAGGCATAAAATAAATAAAGTGCTTAGAGTGAATACGTACATCTGAACACTTCGGGTGTAAGAAGGCATTGGCTCATTGGTTCAATAAAATATATAGATCAATAACTCAAGAGTCTGACCCTGCAAACCAACACGCCGCCTCATCTCCCCCCCTCGAATCGAACCGGCGGCACGCCTCGGTTCGCACGCACCGGGTAGCGGCGCTCTGGCTCTTGGCGGGCTCGCCGAATCCGCTTGGCTGGTCTTGATCGAGATCGTCGGGCTGATGCTGGGCGAGCTGCTCGCCAGTCCGGAGATCGATAGGATTGTCTGGCTGCTGCTGGGCTGGCTTAGTCGGCTGCTCAATGACCGGACTCAGCTGGTCGGCGTGAGCAAGGGTGACCTGACCTCCGTGTCGAGCGATCAGTGCCGTGTTTGTGCCCTTCTGTGCCACGAACTCGGCTTGCTCTTGCTCCTGTTTGCCACCGGGTGTGTACCAGACGCTTGCTCCGATGGGGGTCTGCATGGTGATCGGGTTGCGCAGCTGCCGACCCATGAGCTGCGCCGGGCTCTGCATTCGGCCTGCGTGCGGCACGCATCTGTAGTTGAGGAGCAGCCTGGACAGAAATGAGTCGTAGGGCTCTGATCGCTGATCCCAGGCTGCTGATGCTCTTTTGATGGACTGGACCATCCGCTCCGCCAAGCCGTTGGATTGCGGATGTCTCGGTGGCGTTTTTACAGCGCGGCAGCCGATTCTCTCTAGCCAGGCGAGCAGATTGGCATCATGAAACTCGGCTGCATTGTCGCTGACGAGCACGTGGGGCACACCGGTTCTTGCGAAGACGGACTGCAGCACTCGCTTGACAGTGGCCGCGTCTCTGTTAGGCACTCGTACAGCCTCCGGCCAGCCGGACATCGCGTCGACCAGAATTAGCAGCAGCCCGGCCTTTGGAACGTTTGCGTGGTCCATGTGTACCCTGTGCCAGGCCTCCTGCTCCTCCGGCCACCGATGGACAGCCGCCGAACCGCTTGGCCGCAGTCTCGAGCAGGTTGGACAGTTGCGAATGAAGACCTCCACGTCGTTGCAGTAGCCGGGCCACCAGGCGGA
Organism: Macrostomum lignano; assembly: GCA_002269645.1. Classification (NCBI taxonomy): domain Eukaryota; kingdom Metazoa; phylum Platyhelminthes; family Macrostomidae; genus Macrostomum; species Macrostomum lignano. Next base: position 176,864 of record NIVC01002164.1, on the reverse strand, counting down.
GTTCTGCAGGCGAGCGCGCGTCGAGCCGGACCCTTGATGCGTGTCGTTGTGCACAAGTCGAAGAACTTTTTGCCGGAGGACGGCCGGAATGACCGCCCGGTCGCCATAGCAGAGAACTCCGTCCTCGACAATCAGAGCATTCCGGGCCGCTTTGAACGGTCTTTCAGCCGGAGAGCAGTTCGACCATCTGTTAGTGACGACTCGCTTTGTGACATCCATCAGCAGCCTCTCCCTCTGGGTTTCGGCCTTGAGTTCCTGCCATGGGATAACAGCCTCCGCTGTCCAGTGGATAATGCTCTCCAGCCACTGCTCAGTCTGGTTCTCGGAGCCGTCACCATCGAAGTCTAGCCGTGACAGCGCATCGACCTGCGGGATCGACTCGCCTTTCGTGTAGACGATATCGTAGTCGAAAGCCATTAGTTTTATGGCCCACCGAAGCAGCCTGGCATTTGCGACTTTCGGCAGTTGGCGTCTCGAGCCGAAGATGAACTCCAGCGGGCGGTGATCGGTTCTTAGTGTAAAGCGCGATCCCAGCAGAAATTGTTTAGCACGCTCCATGGCCCAGACGATTGCGAGTGCCTCTCTCTCTATGTTTGAGTAGCGCGTCTCGGTGCTGCTCAGCCGCCTGCTGAAGTACATTATCGGGTGACCATCTTGTGACAGAATCGCTCCGATCGCCTTCTCGCTGGCATCGGTGGTGAGCGTCGTTTCCTTGCGCTTGTCGTACGGTTTGATGACCGGTCCTCGGCTGAGAATGTCCTTGATGAGCGAGAACGCTGATTGCGCAGCCGGACCCCAGTTGAACTCAGCAGCTCGGGCTCGCAGCTGATTGAGCGGCTCGACGATGTCAGAGTAGCTCCTGATGAACCTCCCAAAGAAGTTCGCGAGTCCTAGGAAAGATTCTAACTGCTTTTTGTCCTTGGGCGGTTTTACCGAGCGGATTTTTTCTACCAGGTCCGGGTCCGGCGTGATTCCAGCGGCGCTAATCTTGTAGCCGAGGAATGAGATTTCTGTTGCTTTTAGATTCGATTTGTCCAGGTTGATGGTCATGCCGGCTGACTCCAGGGCTTGCAGTACGTGCTGTACCTTCTGATTGAGCTCGGAGTCGGACTTAGCACCAAGAAGGATATCATCCTGGTATACTATTTTGCTGCTGACGTCCTCCAGTATTGTTTCCATGGCCTTTTGGAAAATTGATGACGCTGATTTTAAACCAGGAACCAATCTCTTGTAGCGGTAGAGGCCTAGTGGTGTTGCAATGGTGGTTACTTCTCGGCTATTTTCCTCGAGTTCAATCTGCAGGTAAGCGTCTGACAAGTCGAGTTTGGCGAAGTGCGTCATGCCCGCGATCTCTGAGAATATGGTCTCCATTTCTGGCATCGGGTAGGTGTCATTGCAGATCTGGTGGTTCACTCCGGCCTTGAAGTCGGCGCACACTCGGACCTTCCCATTGGGCTTCAGAACGTTGACTATTGGAGACGCCCACTGGCTGCCACCCGCCGGGACTGGCTCGATGATGCCTTCAGATTCCATCCGCTGCAGCTCGTGCACCACCAGGTCCTTGAGGTGCAGTGGCACAGGTCGAGCAGCGCAGTAGAACGGTCTGGCTCCTTCCACGAGCCTGATTTTAGCTTGAAAGCCTTTGAGACAGCCCAGCTGCTGAATCTTGTTGATGGTGACGGAGTCTTCTTGCAGTTTTATGTTATCCATTCCGAGCAGCCCATGCTTCTTTTCTGAGACAGTGACGACTAGATCAACGGTTACGAAGCTCGTGTCGGTCTCGAGCGACGCAGTGAACTCGCCGAGACAGGCAATGGTCGAGCCGTCAAACTGCCGCAGAATCCTTTTGCAATTACGCAGAGGCGGTTGGCCCAGTTGTCTCCAGAGGTTCTGCGGGATGAGGCTGACCTCCGCTCCAGTGTCGATCTGCATTGGTACGCCACAGCCGTTGATCTTGATGGTTTTGAAGAGGCCTGTCTTTGCTGCGTTAGGGCCAAGGGCGTATATTTCCGCCTCATCGGTTTCCGTTGTCTCCAGATGGACAGCTCGAGACCTGCAGACAGCCGAAAAGTGGTTCTTCTTCTGACACTTGCTGCACTTTTTTCCGAACGCGGGACAGTTGCCTCTGGGGTGACTCGTGCCACAGAATCCACATTTAGCCATTTCCTTTGAAGGTGGTACATTTTTGTGCTGTCTGGTGAAAGCAATGTCCGCGGTTGTGGGAGCGTTGTAGTCTCTGATCTGCTCCAAGTGTTGAAGGCTCTGCAGAATACCGTCAAGCAGCAGGTCACCCTCTTGTAGCCGCTCGAGAATTCGCTTTTTGTGCTCGGCTGAGATCAGACCATCAATAAGTCGCATGACGATCATATCGTTCTCCTTTGACTGCTTGCTTCCTAGCGTCTCAAACTCGCATAGAGATGCGGCAGCCCTCAGTCTCCTGAAGTAGACCATGACGCTCTCACCCACTTCTTGTTTTATGTTGAGGAACTTGGTGCGCTCCGCGATGACGAGGCGTTTCTTCGGGCGAATAGTGCTGTCGACTAGGGTTTTGATGTTGTCAAATTTTAAATCTTCCAATTTTTTGGCGCTGCCATGAGAGACAAGGTGCGAATCGCCTGGAGTCCCGCCTTTGACAGAAACAAATCAGTTTTGTCGCGAGCCTCGTCGGAGTCGGCGAGCTTCTTGATACGTGCTGTCGCCGATAGCTGTTGCATCCAAGCCTCAGCCATCTCTGCATCTTCCAAATTGAGCTCTTGGCTCTGTCTAACTGCTTGCGACGCCATTGACGTGTCGTCGATTGAATGAAACAAGTCTAGCTTAATTATGCATGGTCAAAATGCTAATGTATTTCACGATTTCAAAGCGAGAGAAAACTAACGATATATAGCAAACACGATAGTGATAATATTGGGGTGGTTGGTGCAGTGCGCGCACAGAAGGCATAAAATAAATAAAGTGCTTAGAGTGAATACGTACATCTGAACACTTCGGGTGTAAGAAGGCATTGGCTCATTGGTTCAATAAAATATATAGATCAATAACTCAAGAGTCTGACCCTGCAAACCAACACGCCGCCTCATTAGTAATTCCCCCCAATGAGCCACAACATTTCAACAATTCCCCAATGAGCCACAGCATCTCAGCAATTCCCCAATGAGCCATGCAGCATTTCAGCAATTCCCCAATGAGCCACAGCATTTCAGCAATTCCCCAATGAGCCACAGCATTTCAGTAATTCCCCAATGAGCCACAGCATTTCAGCAATTCCCCAATGAGCCACAGAATTTCAGCAATTCCCCAATGAGCCACAGCATTTCAGCAATTCCCCAATGAGCCACAGCATTTCAGCAATTCCCCAATGAGCCACAGCATTTCAGCAATTCCCCAATGAGCCACAGAATTTCAGCAATTCCCCAATGAGCCACAGCATTTCAGCAATTCCCCAATGAGCCACAGCATTTCAGCAATTCCCCAATGAGCCACAGAATTTCAGCAATTCCCCAATGAGCCACAGCATTTCAGCAATTCCCCAATGAGCCACAGAATCTCAGCAATTCCCCAATGAGCCACTGCATCTTCCATTTTTAATTATTTGGATAGTTGATTGATTGCATGCTGTTTTGCCTGTTGCATCATCTGTCAATCAAACTTGTTTTGCGCTAAACATGCAGGTAGTGGAAGACGGCTATGAATTCTTTGCTCGCCGCCAGCTCGTCACGCTGTTCTCGGCGCCGAACTACTGCGGCGAATTTGACAACGCCGGCGGGATGATGAGCATTGATGAGACTCTCATGTGCAGCTTCCAGGTTTGCTCACCTGTGCCTGTGCTCGCTTTAATTGGGATTAGTTTGTAGCTTGAGGTCTGGTTGATGAAGGATGCTCAGTTCTAGTTGATGAAGTATGCTCAGTTCTAGTTGATGAAGGATGCTCAGTTCTAGTTGATGAAGGATGCTCAGTTCTAGTTGATGAAGGATGTTGAGGTATAGTTGATGAAGGATGCTCAGTTCTAGTTGATGAAGGATGCTCAGTTCTAGTTGATGAAGGATGTTGAGGTCTAGTTGATGAAGGATGCTCAGTTCTAGTTGATGAAGGATGCTTAGTTCTAGTTGATGAAGGATGATCAGTTCTAGTTGATGAAGGATGCTGAGGTCAAGTTGATGAAAGATGCTGAGGTCAAGTTGATGAAAGATGCTGAGGTCAAGTTGATGAAGGATGCTGAGGTCTAGTTGATGAAGGATGCTCAGTTCTAGTTGATGAAGGATGCTGAGGTCTGGTTGATGAGGATGCTGAGGTCACATCGATGCAGATGTTGAATTATCAGTAAGGGTTACCACTTGAGTTTGAATAGCTAGTCTGCCTCACCTCGCCACAGATTCTGAAGCCGAGCGAGAAGAAAGCAAAGTACCAATACGGCGGCCTGGCCAACACCATTGCGCCAGTGCAGCAGCAGAGCTCAGCCAGCTGAAGCGGCCAGGCGCCTGTAAACTTTGTTTAGGTTGCAATCGGATGCGCTGAAATCCGTTGACTTCTGCCCATTTTTAATTTGCACGGCTTTGCCTTACCTGGTTAGACAAGAGAGTTGCTTATTACATCAATTTTTGAGTTGGTTGTGTTGTAACCGCTAAAACTGATAGAGAATCTAAATTGGATTACAAGTAATCGCTAGCAAGTATTGCTTGTTTTACTGCGCTTCACAGTTCTTTGCCTTGCTGAAAACCTAGCCGCGTTATATTTTAATTAATAATTCTGTACTTCCCTATATTTGTCAGTTAACCTTATAAATAGCTGAATTGTGGTGAAGCTGCATAACATTCACTGAATTTGCTATTTGAATTTAGTACATAAATAGTTTATCTTACTAACGCTTTTACTCACTAAGCTTAGCTCGTAACCCGTTTTACCACGTCGCCTTGTGCCGCACCTCGTATGCAAATATGCGTATCTGTTATATAATAAACGAATACTCTGTTTTAAACTTCCTTAGTGTTATTGATTTTATTATATAAAGGAATGTTGCCGCAGTTCAATGCTGAGCGCTCAGAAAAAGTACGGATTTTCATGGAAACCAACTTCAATTAGATTCTTTTCTAGAACTCTCTATTAGCTGACGGCTCTTTTCGAGTCACTTGACCTTGGAATTCCCATCGACTCATTTCATTGGCTGGCAGTTTAATTAGACCTTGGGGACTCCCATCGACTCATTTCATTGGCTGGCAGTTTAATTAGACCTTGGGGACTCCCTTCGACTCATTTCATTGGCAGGCAGCTTAATTTGACCTTGGGCTCCCTTCAACTCGTTTTATTGGCTGGCAGCTCTATTTGACCTTGGGTGCAACCTCAGTTTTATTGGCTAGTAGCTATTTTTAGTTGTTGTTGTAGCACTTGTGCCAGTCCCTTGAACATTAGTATTAAAAAAAGAATCAATACTTCAGATATTTTCTGAAATTTTAGACGTGTTAATAAAGTGAGAATTTCGTAACCGTTTGGTTCACAAGTGTTTTTCACGGGTTTCACAATTCACGGGTTGTATTTGGTTCAAATAAAACCCGTGAATTGTTTTGATTAATACAAACTTAACGTTGGTTTTCACAATTTAATTCATATCTGCTTGCTAAGCCTGCACTTGGCTGCAGTCTGTGCTAACCAGTGCTGGACCTGCCACCTCTATTTGTACTTTTATTGCACCCTGCATGATTAGCTTTGAAATAGCTTTTCAATCCTCAGCCGCTCGCCGCAAATCTGCTTGCATGCTACTGTGAATAGTAATATGAAATATTACTTTATATGCATAGGCCTGTTTGTATCTGAGTATTATTCAGCTATTTACATTTGTGAATTTTTATATAATTACTATATTCTTAATAATAATCTAAAACAAAGCAGATAAAAGAGCCACTTTGCTATGCTGCCAACCAGAGCAAAATGCCACCCGGTTCGGCTTTGATCCTCATTTTCTTGCTGTTTGGTCATAACCATGGAGTCTGTCCTGCCGTCCCTCGGGGGGCGAGATTAATAAAATATCAGGTTAGCATAAGCGTTCGGGCGCGGTTTGGCTAATATCAGTAGCACAATTTCAGTAGCAATTTTTTAATTCAGAGAGAAATTGCTATATCAAGCCCGTATTTTATTTGTTTAGTAAAAACAGACAGGTATGCAGTTCGTAGGAGTTATAGAAATTGCAGCTTGAGTACATTCGGGACAAAGGGGAGACATGCATCTGTACATTCCGTGTATATGCTAATATTAAATAAAGTACAGCATGCAACTTCTGTAGAGAATTCTCCTATTTTTCCATCTAAAGTTGTCATGACAAAGTTATTGGAAAGAGAAAATTACAGAAAAATAGAAAACTGATATGCGAGCACAGAGCGTAAAAGTAAAGCTTTTTTCAATCCGAGAAGTGTAAAGCCGGCAGATAGACTTGTGTATGTAGGTTGTATATTGGAATGCATGGCGAACGCTATATGTACAGTCGGACAAAAACTACTGTCGAAATGGAATGAATATTAACAACGGAGACTCCACAGATACAGGCAGTTAAAATTATATTGATAATCAGCGAATCCAAATACATGATAATAAGTGCAACATCACTACTGTTTACTGCCCTGCCGAAATTTAAACAACCAAACCAGTTGAATGTACATGTAGGTCATCACTCAAGCAATTTATCTCACTTCAGTACTGCAAAAATCGGTCTGATTAGAAGCAGCTGTCACGTGACTTCCCCTGAGCGTGTTGCCACTAGTAACGACCGGGTGATTCCAAAGGTCACCCTCTCTCCTGCCTCTGGCTAGGCTAAGGAATGTACATTATCGATATCTACGTGTATCGGGCTATCCAGAGTGTACATTGATAAGAATGATTAATCCATGCAGCCAGCCCACTCTCTAATTGCCTTCCCACCAGAAGAACACCCACTATAAATACATCGCCCCATGAGGGGTATCCCGATAAAAGCACCACTGGACGGCGGGCTGTCTTAATTAAGGCGTTTTTATTGGGAGACTCGACAAAAATTACCGCCAAAATTTAGGTTAGGCCAGGGTTAGGTCGTCGCCAGGGTTACCGCTGTGGCATGGCTACTAAGCACTTGGACACAATCTAAGCAATCTCAGATGAGTCAAGCCTTAGCCTTCGCGCCGGCCACGATATCAAAGTCCAGCAGCTTGCAGAAGCGGCCCTCCCTGTCGCCAGCTGGCTGCCCGTACACGGCCAGACTGACGGCGGCGTCGGCGGCCCCGGCGGCGGCGAGTCGCAGCCGCTTCGACCACTGCTCGCTTCCGTTGGCGCCGCGGCGCCGGCGCATGTCAAACCAGGCGGCGCCGTCGTTCAGCACCAGCGACAGCGCCCGGAATCCGGGCGCCTCGAGGCGGAACGCGTGAGTCCGACCGGCTGGCAGGCACTGGGCGAGCGGCTCCACCAGGCGGCAGCCGCAGAACAGGCTGGTCTGCAGCGGGAACGGCTCCGGCGGCGGTGCGGACGGCGGCGACTCCGAGGCCAGCAGGACGCAACGATAGACGCAGGACAGCTCGGGGTCGGCTTGGCGGCCCGCGTACACCTGGAGAGAGCGGCCGCGTAACTTTGAATGTGACTCATTCACAGAGACGAGTGTGACTCATCCACAGAGACGAGTGTGACTCATTCACAGAGACGAGTGTGACTCATCCACAGAGACGAGTGTGACTCATTCACAGAGACGAGTGTGACTCATTTACAGAGACGAGTTTGACTCATCCACAGAGACGAGTGTGACTCATTCACAGAGACGAGTGTGACTCATTCACAGAGACGATTGTGACTTATTCACAGAGACTAGTGTGACTCATCCACAGAGACGAGTGTGACTCATTCACAGAGACGAGTGTGACTCATTCACAGAGACGAGTGTGACTCATTCACAGAGACGAGTGTGACTCATTCACAGAGACGAGTGTGACTCATTCACAGAGACGAGTGTGACTCATTCACAGAGACGAGTGTAACTCATTCACAGAGACGAGTGTGACTCATTCACAGAGACGAGTGTGACTCATTCACAGAGACGAGTGTGACTCATTCACAGAGACGAGTGTGACTCATCCACAGAGACGAGTGTGACTCATTCACATAGACGAGTGTGACTCATCCACAGAGACGAGTGTGACTCATTCACATAGACGAGTGTGACTCATTCAATTTAAGCGTGAATCTTTGAGCCAATTAAAAAAAACATCTGTTAGTGATTCATCCAACGGCACTTAGCGGTCACTCACCAACAGCAGGCAGGCGGCAGCGCCCGAGCCCCCGGTCTGCGGACAGGCCAGCCAGTACTCGCGCCCGCCCTGCAGCAGCGCGTAGGAGTCGCATCTCTCCGCCGCGCCAGGCGCGTATCTGGTCAGGGTGTGCGCGATGCGGAGGCCGGAGCCGGCTTCGGCGGGCGCCAGCAGCGTCAGCGGCAGTCGCTGATGGGGCGGCTCGCCGCCCGGCTGATGCCGCAGCAGGGGGTCCGCGCCGGGAAACCCGACGCCGAGGCGGGCGGCGGCGGGCGTCTCGCCGATGGGCTGACTGGCGGGGTCCGGCGGGAACGGCGACGCCGGGGTGCGACGGGTCGACGGCTGCTGGGCGCAGTTCACCAGCAGAGTGGCGGCGAGCAGCTGTTGCTGCTTCTCCTGGGGGCAAACAAATTTAATAGAAATTGGAATGCCGCTTTTTAGGAAAAGCCTTCTGTGGGTGGCTCTTCGACTCACATCCTCATGACTCTCATTTTTCATTCTCATGACTCTCATTTCTCATTCGCATGACTCTCATATCTCATTCTCATTTCTCATTCTCATGATTCTCATTTCTCATTCTCATGATTCTCATTTTTTTTTCTCATGATTCTCATTTTTTATTCTCATGACTCTTATTCTCCTGATTCTTATTCTCATGATTCTCATTCTCATAATTCTCATTCTCATGATTCTCATTTCTCAATCTCATTATTCTAATTTCTCACTCTCATGATTCTCACTTATCATTCTCTCGATTCTCATATCCTTATAAAATTTCGCATCCCCACAATTGCATTCTCGCTCTCGCTCACCCTCTGGCCGACGAACAGGCTCAGCAAGAACCGCCCGGCCCTGGGCGGTCGTGCCATCAGTCGCAGGGTAGGCGCCACACCGCCGCCCCCGCCGCCCAGCAGGCAGGCCACAGCGCCGCCTGACAGCGGCGTCTCCGGCGCCTCCCAGGCCGTCAGCTGACAGGCCGCCCGGAGGCCATCGGCGGCTCCGACGGGCAACGAGACGACGGCGCTGGCCAGCCCCGTGTCGGAGTCGGCCTCCAGCCGGTCGGAGCGCCAGTCCAGCAGCCGCAGTCCCGCGTTAAAAAACGGCGACCTGAGCAGCGGCATCCGGACGAACGCCGCCATGGCGACGGGGTCGCGCAGCAGCTGCCAGCGCTTGTCGTCAGGCAGGTGCAGGTGCAGGTGCTGCCACGGGTCCGTTAGGAAGAAAAACTCGTCCGGACCGGCGGGGGTGGCGGCTCCAGCGGCGGCTCCAGCGGCGGCCCGCCTTGGCCAGGCGCCCCAGGCTACGTTGACAAACCGCCAGGCTCCGTCCAGGTGCACAGCAGTCCAGGTGTTGCGAAATCTGGACCCGGCAGCGGCAGCCGGATTGGCGCCGGGCAGGTAGCTGGCGCCCTTGGAGTAGCCGGCGATAAGCTGGCAGTGCAGGCCGGCGCGGCTGCACAGCAGGGCGAACAGCTCGTGCGGGCAGGCGGCCCCGCGGCCGAGCCGGCGCAGCCAGCCCACCAGCGTGGACGCCGGCGCCCGGCTGTCGTAGAGCACAGGCCGGCCGAAGCTGTCGGCCGAGTGGCAGGTGAGATAGACGAACAGCGCCCGGCAGCGCTCCGTCTCGGTGCGGCAAGGCGAGCAGAGGCGGCCAACGAGGCCGGAGAAGCTGCCCAGAGTCGGCGGCGATTTGTCGATGAAGTCCTGCACCCGAGTGTCCACATGGCGCCAGGCGGAGGCACCGGCGGAGGAGAGTTTCGCCGGCAGCGGCGTTGGCGGCTCCGGCTCCGGGGCCGGGCCGGATATGGTATAAGGCAGCGCGGCCTCCGGCTCGCTGGCGTCCCACATGATCTGGCGAGCCTGCGGGGAAGCCCAGCAAGTTGCGCATGCTACTACTGTCAGTAGGCTACAGGGAAGTTGTGATTTTTATTGTCCATGAGGCGGGCCAAGGAAATCTCTCTTCTCTTTCTCACTCCCTTCTTTACTCTCCATCGCTCCATTTTCACCTTTCCCACTCACCCACAGCTTTCGCTCAGATTCTCTCTCCATCCCCTGTCTCTCCATCCCCTGTCTCCCCATCCCCTGTCTCTCCATCCCCTGTCTCCCCATCCCCTGTCTCCCCATCCCCTGTCTCCCCATCCCCTGTCTCTCCATCCCCTGTCTCTCCATCCCCTGTCTCACCATCCCCTGTCTCTCCATCTCCTGTCTCCCTATCTCCTGTCTCCCCAATGCAACAGCAGTTCAATCCCCACCTGCTCCATAGCGACGCCACCGGGAGCGTCCCTGACAACGGCCAACGAGTTGTCGTCAATCCGACGACCGTCATTGTTAACCAGCGGCACTGGCAGGTACACAATGCCCGGCTCCAACTGCAGCCTCTCTACCTCATCATCATCAACGTCTGCGTCCAGATTGACCGACCGTCGAAGGGAGGCGACAGGAGCGGCGGCGGTGGCGCGTCCCCAGGCCGGCAGCCGCTGCTCGGCAACCACGCCGCCCCCGATGACGTCGGCGTAGCGCGACATGAGCCGGGCGTACTTGGCCGGGTCGTGCTTGGCCAGGGCGCGCATCAGGCGGCCGATCTTCTCGTCGCGACGCCGTCGAAGATAGCGCTCCAGCATGCCGGCCAGCTCGTCCGTGTCTCTGGCGGCCAGGTGCAGCGAAGCGGAGCTCCCAGCCGGCCCGAGCATCGGCGACACCGAGCCGACAACCGACGAGCTGCTGCTTTGAGCGGACGACGCGGCGACGCGCAGGTGGTCGAGGCTGCGGGCGCGAGCCAGGCTAGCCAGGTTGGCGTACTGGCTCTCCTGGCGCCGCGAGTCCCAGCCGGCCGCCGCGCTGTCGTCGCCATCCTCCTCGAAGCCGGTGAGGTCGGCCGACCGGGTCTGCTGCTGGCGCACCGCCCGAGCCAGCGAGCTGCCGCGCGACGCTGCCGCGACAGCGGCCGGATGCCGGCGATGGCTGCCGGACTGCTGCCGGCTCTGCCTGCGGTAGGTGGCGCTGGAGTTGGCGCGGGAGGAGTCGCTCTCGTACGACATGTTGAGGTAGATGGGAGCCTGCTGCCGCTGCCGGCTGTTGTTGCGGCGGCCGTTCGAGGCGGCTTCGCTTTCAACTTCGTCGTCAAAGTCCAGCGAGACGGAGGCCGATGCGGATGCCGGCTCGTCCGATTCGCCGCGATGACGACTTCGTCGGTGCCTTCGGTAGACATCTGCGGCGTGGTCGGCGTCAGGGCCTTGAGGGAAGTCGGCGACCTGGGCGAAAATCACAGTTGAATTCGATTTTTCGAAGGCACGCACTCATACACAGGCAGGATATACAGGTGAGAATAGATGCAGGATATACAGGTGAGAATAGATGCAGGATATACAGGTGAGAATAGATGCAGGATATACAGGTGAGAATAGATGCATGGTATACAGGTGAGAATAGATGCAGGATATACAGGTGAGAATAGATGCATGGTATACAGGTGAGAATAGATGCAGGATATACAGGTGAGAATAGATGCATGGTATACAGGTGAGAATAGATGCAGGATATACAGGTGAGAATAGATGCATGGTATACAGGTGAGAATAGATGCAGGATATACAGGTGAGAATAGATGTAGGATATACAGAAGAGAATAGATGCAGGATATACAGGTGAGAATAGATGCATGGTATACAGGTGAGAATAGATGCAGGATATACAGGTGAGAATAGATGCAGGATATACAGGTGAGAATAGATGCAGGATATACAGATGAGAATAGATGCAGGATATACAGGTGGAATAGATGCAGGATATACAGGTGGAATAGATGCAGGATATACAGGTGAGAATAGATGCAGGATATACAGGTGAGACACGCAGCATCAAACTGACCTTGCCAGGCAAGTGGCGCGCCCGGCTCGAGTCCGGGGTTGCGGACCTGTGGCGCCGCGGTTCAGCCGGTGGCGCCAGCTGTGATGACGCAATCAGCGGATCAGCGGAAGCGTGCCGGGATCGGCGAGACTCGGCGGGATTCTGCAAATTTTTGAAAATATGCAATAATTTAGTTGATAGTTGCAACTGACATTCGAGACCCGATCGCCCCTAGCAACAAATCCTGCAGGCAGAGCCATACAAATAAGCACGCAACCGCGCAATTAGAATGCAGGAATGCTGTTAAAAAAACTGCGCAGCGCTTTCTGGCTGACTGACGAAGGCCTTCCCTTCATAATGAATAGCTATTGAACCCGTGCCCACTTGACAGGAATTCTTTACTGCAATATGTTTAATAAGGCAGTTGGGCTCTGCGCAAACATTATGCAAAAATGCTATTTAAAAACGAAAAATGCGGTTTCAATACAATTGGCAGAAAAGTAGCTAGAGAGAGTCAGAAAGAGAGCAGGGAGAGTCAGAAAGAGAGCGAGGAGAGTCAGAAAGAGAGCACGGAGAGTCAGAAAAAGAGAGCGAGGAGAGTCAGAAAGAGAGCGAGGAGAGTCAGAAAGAGGGCGAGGAGAGTCAGAGAGTCAGAAAAAGAGAGCAAGGAGAGTCAGAAAGAGAGAGCAAGGAGAGTCAGAAAGAGAGCGAGGAGAGTCAGAAAGAGAGCGAGGAGAGTCAGAAAGAGAGCGAGGAGAGTCAGAAAGAGAGCGAGGAGAGTCAGAAAGAGGGCGAGGAGAGTCAGAGAGTCAGAAAAAGAGAGCAAGGAGAGTCAGAAAGAGAGAGCAAGGAGAGTCAGAAAGAGAGCGAGGAGAGTCAGAAAGAGAGCGAGGAGAGTCAGAAAGAGAGCGAGGAGAGTCAGAAAGAGAGCGAGGAGAGTCAGAAAGAGGGCGAGGAGAGTCAGAGAGTCAGAAAAAGAGAGCAAGGAGAGTCAGAAAGAGAGCGAGGAGAGTCAGAAAAAGAGAGCAAGGAGAGTCAGAAAAAGAGAGCAAGAAGAGTCAGAAAAAGAGAGCGAGGAGAGTCAAAAAAAAGAGAGCAAAGAGTCAGAATTTCAGAAAAATAGTATTTAAATGAGATAGAAAAGAGCGCCCTGAGCAACTTACCCGATTCTTGGATCCCCGCTGGCGCTGCTCGTGCAGCTGCCCAGGCACCGCGCCGGCGCCACGCCAAGCCTCCGCGCCAGTGGGCAAAGGAGGCGCCAGATTGGCGTAGATCGGCGACTCCGGGCGGCGCGACTTGCGCTGCTGCCTGGCTACCGACTCCGCCGGCTCAACAGAAGATGCGTAGGAGCGAAATGGCACGGCTGCTTTGGACTTTTTCTTCTTGCGGCTGCTGCTGCTGCTACTAGAAGAGCTGGAGCTGCTGCTGCTACTACTGCTAGAGGAGCTGCTGCTGCTACTGCTGGAAGAATTTTTTCTCTGTTGCTTTCTAGAAGCAGCAACTGGCTCCGTTTGAACTTGAGCGTCGCCCAGAGACTCGTTGACGACAGAAGCGGCAAAGTCGCGGCCAGAATAGTCATCATCCCCTTGATTGTCACCGGCTGCCGCGGCGGCCGTCATTGACAGAGTCTTGCTGGTCATGCGGCCGATGGTGCTGTCGATGCAGCCGAGATCTTCGTCAACATTGCTGATCACCCGGTCCATGGAGATCAGCTCGCGGACAACATCGTCAGCGTGCTGCTTGCGGTTGGCGCTCTCCGGATCTGCTTGCGGCTGAGGCTCCGGCTGGGAGGCCGCCGCTCTGCCGCGCGGCTTCCGCGCCGCCGCCCGGCGGGCCGGCCGATCAGGCGGGCGAGCTGGCTGCGACAGCGGCGGAGTCGGCGGCGGAGGCGAGGGAGACGACGATAATTGCGGAGTTGGCGGTCGTGGACTTCGAATTCGCGGCGACGGTTGCGGCAGAGGCGGAGCAGGCTGCGGTTCGGGCTGATAATACTGTTGCTGCTGTTGTTGCTGATGTTGTTGCTGTTGTTGCTGCTGTTGTTGCTGCTGTTGCTGCTGCTGTTGCTGCTGCTGTTGCTGCTGCTGTTGTTGTTGTTTTTGCTGTTGTTTTGGTTGTTGTTGTTGTTGTTGATGTTGTTTTTGCTGTTGTTGTTGAAGCTGCTGCTGCTGTTGTTGCGGCTGCTCCGGCGGTGGAGGCGAGCGAAGTCTCGATCGGCGGCGCACCGGCTCTGCAACCGACGCAGCTGTCACCACCGTCGAGTTGGCGTACTCGGAGGGACCGGCGGCAACGTCCGCAGCGGTTTTGACGGGGCTGCCGCGATCGTCTGCAGCGGCGACTGCGGCCGGCGGGTACCGGACGCCGCCGACGCCCATCCTGCCGACAACCTGCTGGCGCGGGCGGCTGTTTTTGGCCTCAGCGGAACTTGTAGGAGGGCCGCTCACCGGGCCGAGGTACGTGGCGAACGGGAACATCGGCTCGAGCTTTTGCGCCTGCGGCGGAGCCGGCTGCTGCTTCTCGGGCGATGGCGACTCCAGAAAGTGAACTGAATGATGAGACGGCGGCTGCTGTGACTGCTGCTGCTGCTCAGGTGACTCAGCCGCTTGCGGCAGGGAAGCGACCAACGAGGGAACGCCTGGCTGAGCCTTCAGCGCGGGTTTCAAAGGATTCACGATGGACACGGGCCGCCCGGGCTGACTGGCGGTCTTGGCGGCGGCGGTAGGGCGGCGCAGCTGCTGCGCTGAGGCCTGATGCAGAGAGCCGTTCTGCTGAGGTGCGTTAAACTTGTCCTGCAGCTGGCGAAGCCGGCGATTGCGATCGGCAGCACTGCCGAATAGAGATGAAGACTGCCGACTGGATGACATGGCAGGCAGTCTGGCCTTCGTATCTTTTGTAGAGAACTAATCTGCTGGAGATCAATATTCAAATATTTTACAGGTGGTTCGAGGCAATTGTCACAACATTTGCAACTCAAGGCTGAAACGGAATTGGTTGAGAGAGTAAAGATAATAAATATATATTTGTAAAATGCTTTGTTGCACAACTTGGTAGTGAAAGGAAAAGACACAAGATCAATTAATATTGCATATTGTATATTGAAACTAAATCTTAAATCTTAAAAAATTGAAATAATTCTTGACAAAACCATTTTTTAGAAATGTAAGGTTATAGGTATTGAGCTTTGAGGTATCAACTAATAACTTTAATAATATATATATTAAATATATGTGCAAAGACAATGCTATAAAAAATCAATCATCTGAGCAATTTTATTTTGATACTTTAATTCCATATAATTTTGTTAATATATAAAGCAAAGCAATATTAGCAAAACATGAGACAAAAAACTCAATTAATGAAATAATTGCCTTAACATAATTAAAACTACCTTTTTTACATTTAAAAATATAACTGGACTTGAAATAGTAAACTTTTTTAGTGCTAATATTATATTTTTCTGGCTTTGAAAGCCCTAAAATTATTTTTTTAATGAAGATATTGTAATTAATGATGTTATTAATTGCTAAAATATTTTCCCAATCAGCCATTACTTTTTCATATTGAAAAAGTAAGATCTATAAGTATCTAGTATCTATACTTAGTATAGTATTCTATAATACTATAGAATAATGGCTCAATCTTTTCATTGCATTAGCTATTAGCCTATTCTATCTTCTATACTGTGAGTATTCTATCTATTCTATCTTCTGCTATAAATTGAGACTTAGCCAAATGCGTAAACTATTATCCCTTGTATCATCTAGCAGAGAATTATCTTATTTATAAAATGTTAACGTTCGTACAATGCTACACTATCTATGTTGTCATGCTGTATGATGTATCAATACAATTAAGTAGCTACTCCAGTACTCGCAGCATGATACAGCTGCATGAAGTAAAAATGTGCGTTTATTATTTGAGTAAAAATGAAAGCTGTTGAAGTCTGCTGGGTTGAGATAGGTGTAGAAACAAAACACGCCCTGAAAAAACATGGCACACGGAAGCATTTAGTTATTTCTCTGAATACATTGGTAATCAAATTTTCGGTAATTTATCGCGCGTTTTTGCGTCGTACATAAAAATACTAATGAAAAAACGTCTATCGTTAACTAATATACAAATAAAAACGTCAAATCTAAAACACTAGTATTGTTTCAATAAATAAAAGAAATTATCACTCAGCGATTTTGTTTTACTCGAAACAACTTTAAAACCGATTGCATTAAACTAAAAACTACTGTATGCAGAATGACGTATCATTTAACTTGTGTACATTAAGTTACTGGGGCCTCACTTTATGAACTTTATGAGTGCACCCTAAAAGCCCAAAAGTAAAGTATACCACATAGAGTTTTTCTGCTAGTTCCTGTTTAAACTTTCCTTACCCACAAATTATGGCTTCGACGCGCCAGAAAAACACAGCTAAAAGTGACCGCCTTGCGAAGACTAGGACTCGATTCCGATTCTGAAGACGCATCATCAATCTATCAGAGAATGCAGACGAGGGTATGACAGACTTTTTATTAAATCTTCCTGACTGAAGAGTTTCTCACCAGTCTTGTCAATGGAACCAATGAGCAAATGTGGTTGGCAGTGAGGGAGTTCCAGCAGTAGAGTGCAGAAACTGGCGAGGAAGAGTTTCCTGCATGAAAACGTTTCTGGGAATGGTGCTCTTCATGGGCATTAACAGCAAGCCGACCATACGCCACTACTGGTCCACAGATGCCGAGCGCGCCTTCCCTGTTGGCGATTTCTTCAACTACTGGCCGCGTTTCACTTCCGTGCTACAACTGCCGAGAGTTTTATATCAAACGACCCATTGTGTAAAGTAAGGCCTTTTCTGGACTTCCCGGCGGTAAAAATCACGTCGAAATAGAGTCGATATTTGCCTATCAAAAACTTACGACAAATGAGTGGTCGTTTGAATCTTTCATTCGACGTCGAAATCGTGGTTCAAATCGACGTGAAATTTCGACGTCGCTTTTCGACGTCATTTCGACGTGATTTTTACCACCAGGTTGATTAGCCGAATTTGTCGCAAAACCTACGCGACCAGAGCAGGATGTCGCCATCGAGGAGACGCTGATTCTGTATAAGGGAGACTACTGCTGAAGCAGTATATTCCAAGCAGGAATTGGCGAAGTATACGGCATCAAACTTTATTGCCGACTGAGTCCACGACGGGATACCTGTGAAATTTCCTGCTGCGTTCCATTGAGGCCGAGCACGCAACCTTCAGTGCCGGTCTCCAATGCGATGCGCTCTCCTTGAGCGAACGAGTCGTTGTTGGGCTTAGCCGCGAACTGCTGTGTGAAGGATACCACAAATTCACAGACAGTTGGTTTACGTCACACAGATTGGCCATCTAATTGTTCAACAAAAAGACTGCTCACCGGAACTGTTCGAAAGGATCGTGGAATCCCGAGAGAATCGCAAGAAAAATTTCTGATTACTCTGTCAGGGTTTCTTCAAAAGGTGCAATCAGACACTCGCTTATCAAGCTAGCAGACAGAAAGGCCTCAGGAACAAAAGTCGTCTACCTTCTGGACACAAGCATGCCTGCCGCTTGCACTGATGTTCGCAGAATTCTTCGCGGTGGTCAAGTTGAACAAATTCCAAAACCAACAGCTGTCGTGCAGTACAATCGCAATATGGGTGGCGTTGATCGACTCGATGCGTCCGTGTATCTCTACCATCCAAATCGTAAGTCCTACAAATGGTTCCAGAAAGTCGCGTTTCACCTGATTCTCACGCTTGGACGAAACTCTTGGACGCTGTACAAGAAATGTGGTGGGACAGCCAAATTTTTTACTTTTCTAGAGAATAGCATCAAGACGCTGATCCGCGACTCAGGACAGGGACGCGCTCGGCCACCGACTCAGGTTCCAGCCCCGATGCAGGCTAACCGTCCAATTCATTCACCAATTGAGTCTACCAGTAACGGAAGCCCAGGCTCGCCCAAGCAAACGATGCCGAATGTGCTCTTTGAAACCCTGACGTTTCAGCTAAGAAGACAGTATTCTGCTGCAGCTAATGTCCCGGGAAATCCTGGTCTCTGTCCAGATGCATGCTTCAGGATCTGGCACGAGACACATTGAGGTCCCACGAGCAGTCCTGTATTGGCGTCTCCCAACTTGAAACCTGCTACACTTTTCTTTTCATGTCCTTTTTTTGTTTGGAACCGGCAACATTTTTTTTATTTGTTTAATAATAATTATAATAAATTAGTGAAGTGATTAGAGTAAGCTACATTTAATACGACCATATATTTGTGCATCACCACAAATTTTCACTGCGCACGCTTATTTCACCTTTAAAATTGGAGTCAAAACATACTGGAAATACATGATGGAATTTTTTTAATCAGTCACGTCCTGCACAGCAGGCCATACTGGGAACTTGTTTTAGTGATTGGGAAGATTCTTTTTGATGCCATTGACATTTCTTGAATCTCTGGGCTTTTGGGGCGTTTCGGTATGGCCCGCGGTGCAGGCCTTTGGCTTCCTAATGGTTAAACGAAAACCACTTGCTATAGACGTCTACATTGAAATCGGCATATGTCGATATACATGTAACATGTATATGTAAATGTTTTCCGTAAATTAGTCATGAGTACATGTGTAAATTATTAGACATAATCATCATGCATTCAATCAAGGGTACTTGATTGAACCCTTGCAGAATTACAGGTGTTGTTGTTTCTTTCATATCGTTTGCTTACGCCGGTAATCAAAACAGAATTTCCCTGGTGTTTACATGCGCATATGTGTCTTCGGTACCGATGTGAGCTACTCGTATTTTTCTTTCATGCAACGGGCTCGTGTTTCTTAGTCATATTTTTGTCCCAGAATCTGGCCTTGTTTCTTGTCTACAATTCTATTTGTTTACCGGCTTGCCCGGCTCGAATGCCGGCATAAAAACGCACGTTGATAACATCTGAAGCTCGAAGATCTATTTTTATACATTTCAAATCGTCGTATTCCTTGCTTTTGTGTTCATCTTTACCTCTATTTTTCGCTGCATCAACTGCAGTAAATTTCCTGCTCCATCAACCTAGTGTATGTTTTGCTCACACAATTGCTCAAAACGAACCCTAAACTGAGCTAGAGAATGAGAACAGAGCCTCAAAGGTTTAGCCAGTCTGCATCTGTATTTATGTCACTATATTGCGATAAATGAATTAAATGAATTAATTAGTTCAATCTTATATCTAATGCTGAGTGGACCGATCGATCGACCGGCGGGCGGGCGGGGTTTAACGCGGATCTTTCTCATAAAATGAATGCGTATTGATTGTAGAAAATAAATAGCTTACGAATATTCAGACAAGTTTAAATAAGCACAAACATTGCGAACCTTGCAGCGCAGCAGGCGTAAGCCACTGCAGCTAGCAGTTAAGTTTTATATTCAATTGGTTGCTGTATAGTCACCACCCAACTCGAACTGCTGTAACCATGGTGATGAAGAATGCATAGCTTGACTTACTGGATCATTGACTCAAAACTCGTTTTTGCAAGTGCTCAGAGGGAGATGCGATCGGTTTTCGTTTGGGGAAAATTGACGAGACAATTGACGAGTGAAGGCAGTGAATGTCGCAAGGAGTTTTGCTACACAATGAGAATATTTTAATACGGCGAAGCAGTTTAGTTAGGCAATTTCTGAGGCGGATAAAATCAACAGCAGTCTGCGGGGCGCGCTGGTCCCAAGTCGGTCAGAGAGCGAGTGTTTATCACTGTTCTGCGGCCTGAGCAGGATCCGATAAAAAAAAATCGACATCAATTTTTCGAGCAAAAAATCAATTTTTAGCTGCATGTGTGCAGATATGCTACTGAGATGTGAGTAGCTTACAGGAAAACTATCGGTTTTGTGGAGGTAATAAAATACAGTTGAATCCTATAAAGGAAGCGGAGGAAAATATAAAACAGAGTTTCTTGCAGCCGGCCGAAGGAGCCAGCCAAATCTGGGTGATGCTCACCTGAAGAGATCAGAGACCATGCAATTACCTATACCTGACAATCTCTCTATATTAAATAATGGAAAAAGCTAAGGCTGAACAACAAGCAGGAAATTTACAATTTGGATTTACAGACTGTGCTACTAGCAGTAGTACGTAGTAGTAGAAACCACAATGAGTCTAGTTTCACTATGTGAATCCCGATGTTTCACTATTGTTTACATCCGAATTTTGCTCTCTGAGAAAACAGTTGTAACTCACCTGAGTCAGCCCTGACCCTCTGCCGCGGGGGTCTCGAAAGCAAGCAAAGGCTGAGCTGTGCTCTTGTTTTCTTTCTTCTATACCCCAAGACAAGCACTGCCAGCCCTTCCTCTGAGCACGTTTTTACCCGAGCTATGGGCCGAAGCGAACAACACATCTTCAGGGTCTTTACCAACTGCGCCCCCTCCCTCCCAGATTACTATTCGGCCGCGTCTGTAGCAGAAAAAAACAGCAGAAATGCAAAACTACGGAGATAAAATTCGATGCTAATGGAGCGCATAGAAGAAACGATTGGAGGCGGAAATCACTGATTGAGACGATTCAGTGGAAAAAATCGTGATAGTTGTGTAGAAATGATTAGCACAATGCCAGTCAGACCAGACAGAAGACTATCAGTTGGGGGCACAGGTGGGCCATTAGTTGGTTACTGAGGAAATTTGTCGTAGTGAAATCTGTAGGTGTGCTGCCGGCCCGTCACCTTGGTGATGAGCTGCTTCTCGTAGTAGTACCTGAGCGTGCGGGACATCTTCTCGTAGGTCATGCTGCCGCGGCAGCGATGCCGGCCCCACGCCTCGGCCAAGGCGGCCGGGCGCTCGATGCGGAACACGCCGTCCGCCCGGCTCTCCCAGACCAGAGCCGGACTGTCCGAGGCCTCGTGGAGCAGCTGGTAGAGAAACTCCCACAGCTGCAACTGCCGGCTCTTGGGCTCTGCGTGGGCAGAAGAAGGCGGAGGACTTGATCATGGAGTTTGCGACTTAATAAGAACTGTACTATAACGCTTCATCAATGTGTTTTCAAGCACAAGCAGTGTTGCCCTCTTTCCATCCGTGCGCAGTGAATATAAGCCTATAGTTCAGTGGATATGATTATGGATAGAAGGTGGGGGATCAGCCCGTGCATTCCTGCACAGCTGTGTGCGGACTTTACAGACAGCGGGAATTTGCAGCATTATTTATAGATTTCCCTACGCTGCAGATTTTCGCTTACTTCGAATTTTTCCAATTCGAAACTTCGATTGAAAGCCGGCATGGCAGCGCCCTCTGGTGGTGTCGCTGAAGCCCTCATCGAGACCGCCGGCTGTCGGAGGCTTCTCGTCGCTTTGCCACAGCGATAGAGGAGGAGCCGGCGGCGGCGGTTGCGGCAGCGGCAGCGGCACCTGCTGAGGCGAATTCGACTCGCAGAAGCTGCTGCCTTCGCTGCATGGACTCCGGGTTGATGCCGAGTAGCCGGAGTCTGAGCGCCGGCGCATTGCCAGCAGAGCGGCTTCGGAGCAGGCGGCGAACTGCGACTTCTGCAGCTGCTGTGGCTGCAGCTGCTGTGGCTGCAGCTGCTCCAGTGCCTGGTCATCGTCGAGGTCAACGGAAAGCAACTCGGGGAACTGCCATGGCTGCGGCAGAGGCAGCGGCTGTTGCTGCGGTGGCTGCGGCGACAGCTGGTACATTCCGATCAAGGTTGCGCTGTCGTACGTCAGCAGATCGTCAAAGGCGTTTCGCATGGCGTCAAAGTGGCTGCTGTCCAGCTCGGCGAGGTCGTCAGCCCGCCAGCCAGGCTGCGGTTCCGCTGGCTCGCTCAGCAGCTCCATGATGAACCGCTCGGCTTCGTCAGTTGCTGTCATTTTAAACAAATCTTCTCCGAATACACCGTTGAGCGAAGGCGCTAGCGAGCCTCTGTAGGCATCAAAAGTGAGCAGCTTTGACGCTTGTCAACTCTAAGCTGTTTTCTTCTTTAAAAAACGACTGCCAGAGTCTGTCTTTTGGCGGGTGAGCTTTTATGCTTGGCGTAAGGGACGCCCCCTCCAGCTGCGAGGGTGGCCCCAAAAGCCGCCCAGCCAATGAGAGGCGAGGCCAGACAGGCGCTTGCCGAGTGAGCAGCGCGGCACATGCAGGTAGGTTTCAAACTGCCGGGACCCCCCGGGTGTTTAATGTGCCGGCTGAGGGGAAACTGCAGCAGTTAGATAACAAGACAAGCAGCAGGTATTGCGCTTTGAAAAAGTCGAAGAGATTGAGGCGCGGATTTTAGACAGGACCGCCCCCCCCGGGAGGTCAGTCTGCCCGCAGTTTGACACGGTGGGGCGGCGGGAGCCGCAGGTGGATGGGTGGGCAAGTTGTATTTTTTGTTAGACGGAAAATTGCCGACAAAGCATCGGGGGCCAGCGGCGGCAACAAGTGCAAGGCTCTCCATAACCCCCATTGGGCGGGGAGCGAACCCACTCGCATCCCCGGCAGCAGTGAAGAAGCTGCAGGATGCGAGTGGGGCGGGCGAACCTCAAAGGAATTGGAAGCGGGCCGGACAAAGGGGCGACGCCGACAGAGTTGGGCTGCAAGAGGGAGGGAGATTTGCAGGGAGGGGAGGGAGGAAATTGAAAGAAAAATTCGGGGGTCCCCCCTGTTCCCAGACTGACCTTTAGTGGTCAGAGGTAGCATGCAGGTTCACCTGGCCAGACTGTTGTTGCTGTGGCACCGGCGGCTCCGCAAACTCAAAGAAGGGTTAATACCACCCAGGCTGCCTTTGCCGACTGCTTTGCTGATAACTTTTCAAAACCGATGCTGGCTTTATCTCGGTACAAGGCTTGCTTGACCGCAATGGATCCGGGAGGCTCAGACGCTGTTGAAGGATAAATCAGTTGGAGCCTCAGAGGCGGTGAAGGAAGGCGGTGGCCGCTTGGGTACAATGCGAGGTTGAGTCCTTAATCCAGGGCGGCTGGTATGGCGTGAGCAGCGGTGTATGCGGCAGCAAGCAGGCAGCGGAAAGCCGTCAAGCTAAGGGCCATCTGCCCCCCCCCCCCTCTAGTTTCTGTCACCTTCAGAGCAGACCCAGCTCTGAGACAGCGGCAGCATCCTGCATGGGGCTGCCCAGTTGAAGAGAGGGCAGCGGGGGTTCGGAAGGAAGGTCATAAATGCTGGATGTCGGCTTCTCTCTCTCTCTCCGAGGCCCCACCCGAAGCAACTTCCTTCCCATTTCCCAAAATTCAGCACTTCTTTCCTGTTTAAGCTACTATAGAAAAAAAACACGGATGGGAAGGCAGTTTGGGAAATTCTTATAGCTTTTTGACAGGGGAATCAAACCCGATTCACAGGTTGGTGGTACGCTATAAATTGACTTGCAGAAATAAAAATTCAGATGCTCTGATAAGGAAGAGAAGAATGACATCTATTAGAAGCACACTGTGCTGCAGAAAATGGCGATTTGCTTATCAACCGATCGGCGGTCTTACAAAAGTTTCAATTAAAACAAAATCCTCGTCAACATTTAAAAGAACGAAGTTTTGCACAGCACGTGAATCTTAATATAACTGTGGCCTTCCGATCTACTCTATGCGTGGAGCTCTGGCCAGGATCGAGCCCCCCCCCCCAGCCGGCCTTGGCCTGGCTTCTGGCCACCCGCCTCCGGAGCCTTGCCATTTTGCGGGACAGGCGGTGGTGGATAGAAGAGGAGAGGTTGATAGAGAGAGGGAGAAGAGAGGGGGGAGGGAGAGGGATAGAGGGAGAGGGAGATGGAGAGAGAAAGGGAAGACAGAGAAGGAGAGCTGAGGAGAGGGAGAGGAAGAGGGAGAGGGAGGGAGAGAGGGAGGGAGAGAGGGAGAGGGAAAGATGGGAAGATACAAGTGCAAGGAAGTTGAAAGAAAAAATAATATAATTAAAGAGCCGTAGGAGAACCAAGTGGAGTACAGAAGAGAATTCCCAAACCAGGACCCATTCCTTAGAGCGAACAGGCTGGCTCAATGCCCTGCCCATGTATACCGCTGTCCAAATCTGGTGACTTGGATACAGTGGAAGAAGAAAAGAAAGAGATGGTAGAGACCCAGTTACAGACTAAATAAGTACTTATTTTTGAAAACTAGAAACACAATTTGACCTTGCCGCGATAGCGAACAGTTTTGGTCACGTGGAACCAATTGAGTGTGTGCTTTCTGTGCCAAGTATTCAACTGCGTATTAGTTATCACTGCTCCAATGGTACAATTCAAGCGGCACCAGAACTGCGCATCTGAGAAATAGCAGGCGGATTCGGCTGCAAAGCTGCACAGATCGCGTGACATCGTGTACTTTATTTGAAATTCTCCAGCAGAGTAAGCTTTTACTGCACATACGCGCTGCTGCATTGCGCGACACCTTCGAGATAACGGCTAATTGAATTGTTGCGCTAAATTTCAACTCTCCCCTTCGTTCACTGTAGGCACGCACCCTGTGATATCAACATGCGACAGATAACGATTTTTATTAACCCCAGCCCTCTAAGGTAAGGAGGGCCCACCTTCCCTTTCCGAGTGAATTCCCTCGCCAGATAATTCCGGTCTGAGAATTGGGCTTATCTATTTTACATAAATTTAATGATGCGCTAATATGGCAGTTGGGTAGCAGTCTGCAGCGGCTGCCCACAAGCTCTGTTGTAGCACCAGTGAGCTCACTGATACTCGCTGACTGACTGCTGCTTGCTGCAGTTGAAAAAGTTCTGCGCGGCCTCTGTATGTAGTGAAGAAAACTGCGATGCTTGGGGACAGGTGAAGGCCGTTGTCACGGGGCGGGTGGGGAAGTGAGGGGCGGATGGGATGAACGAGGGGTGGATGGGATGAACGAGGGGCGGATGGGATGAACGAAGGGTAAATGGGATGAACCAGGGGCGAATGGGAAGAACGAGGGGAGGATGGGATGAACGAAGGGCGAATGGGATGAACGAGGGGAGGATGGGATGAACGAAGGGCGAATGGGATGAACGAAGGGTAAATGGGATGAACCAGGGGCGGATGGGATGAACTAGGGCGGTTGGGGCGGATGGGATGAACCAGGGGCGGATGGGATGAACGAGGGGTATATGGAAATTAACAAGGGGCGGATGGGATGAACGAGGGGTATATGGAAATTAACAAGGGGCGGATGGGATGAACGAGGGGCGGATGGGATGAACGAGGGGCGGATGGGATGAACGAGGGGCGGATGGGATGAACGAGGGGCGGATGGGATGAACGAGGGGCGGATGGGATGAACGAGGGCGGATGGGATGAACGAGGGGCGGATGGGATGAACGAGGGGCGGATGGGAGAACGAGGGGCGGATGGGATGAACGAGGGGCGGATGGGATGAACGAGGGGCGGATGGGATGAACGAGGGGCGGATGGGAGAACGAGGGGCGGATGGGATGAACCAGGGGCGGATGGGATGAACGAGGGGCGGATGGGAGAACGAGGGGCGGATGGGATGAACGAGGGGCGGATGGGAGAACGAGGGGCGGATGGGATGAACGAGGGCGGATGGGATGAACGAGGGGCGGATGGGATGAACGAGGGGCGGATGGGATGAACGAGGGGCGGATGGGATGAACGAGGGGCGGATGGGATGAACGAGGGGCGGATGGGATGAACCAGGGGCGGATGGGATGAACGAGGGGCGGATGGGATGAACGAGGGGCGGATGGGATGAACGAGGGGCGGATGGGATGAACGAGGGGCGGATGGGAGAACGAGGGGCGGATGGGATGAACGAGGGGCGGATGGGATGAACGAGGGGCGGATGGGATGAACGAGGGGCGGATGGGATGAACGAGGGGCGGATGGGATGAACGAGGGGCGGATGGGAGAACGAGGGGCGGATGGGATGAACGAGGGGCGGATGGGATGAACGAGGGGCGGATGGGATGAACGAGGGGCGGATGGGATGAACGAGGGGCGGATGGGATGAACCAGGGGCGGATGGGATGAACCAGGGGCGGATGGGATGAACGAGGGGCGGATGGAGAACGAGGGGCGGATGGAATGAACCAGGGGCGGATGGGATGAACGAGGGGCGGAGGGTAAACAAAGGAGCGGTGATGAGCCAGGCTATCAGGGGGCGGTTGATGAGTAGCGAGAGTTTGCTTCAATTCCTGATCAAGGAGCGAGTTTTGAGCATACGAGCTATCAGATCAGGCGGCACTCCAGACCTGTCATGTCATGACAGAGCCTGTGGCCTGTGGGCAAGAGAAGCACAGAGAGCCAGATAGAGGGCAGCCGATAAAGGCTCCTAACAGACAGTCCGCTCTCATGCAGAGGCGATGCTCGAACGTGGCAGCGGCCCGCACTGCCCATCTATAGCAGTGTGCGCTGCAGGCGTGGCGTCAGGCCACTTTTGCTCAATTTCCGCAGTTGTCTTCTGATTGGCAGGTCACTGATTTCCCGCATGGTTTTAGCAATTAGTACTCAAAGGTTTTCACATATAGCCTGACCCGACACTGAACTACCGTACTCCTTTCACCTGGAAATTAAGAGCGCCGTTTCGAACTTCCAGATAAGTACCAGGTAGATAAACGCCTACACTCTGGGGGAAAGTGCACAGGCATGTTTTCGCCTTTTTGCAGTCTTAAATTGGACACAAGATAAGCATTTGCAGTGGAAAAAATAAAAGGAAGTTTCAAAAACGCAGAAAAAATATAACAGTCGACTGAGTAATAAAATAATAAAAAACTGATGAAGAATTGACTGAATGCCGAAAGTTCGAAAACAGTTAGCGAGTGTTTGAGGTCATGACGATTGTCATGTAAAATGTGTTTCATAAGCTTGAATTGCAAGGATGAGTCATTCAGGTGCAGGTTGCCTTCTGCCTTGCTACTCGCGGGTGCGACCCCCCGCGGAGTCACTTAATGAAGCTTTTGAGTCGGAACTCCGTGTTTTTTGACAGGTGAAAAGGAGATGCAGAATTAATATAAGCTTTTTGGGTGGCCGCCCGGTCGCTCAATAGATTGAAATGAGCAGCGACTTCTTGCTGGCGGGCAAGTCAGAGAACTATAGAAGTATATAATAGACACAATAATGGATTGTAACCTGCAGCAAATACATGCGTTTTTTGGCCTCAACACCATGTAATTGGTTACTCTGCGTGTGGTCTGAGGACCCCAAGACCTCCGAGCTCTGTCCCAGTCAGTTTGCCGGGTGCCTCCACGTGCTGCCCTCAGCCAGGGGGCCGCCACTGCACTTGAGAGGTTTACTCAGTACCGACTGTTTCTCTTCATTTCACTGTCTGCACTGCTCTACAAGTGGAGTTGCCTGCTTGCTTCCAGTGCTTTCTTATTTGGCTCAGACAGACTGAGATCTTTCCAGATTTTTCTCAGCTATAATTATTTTAACAGATGAAAAACTTTGTCCTCTTGTCAAGGCGTACAATGAGATCTACAGGCTAATGAGATCTGTGAGATCTATAGGCTAATGAGATATGTGAGATCTACAGGCTAATGAGATCTGTGAGATCTATAGGCTAATGAGATATGTGAGATCTACAGGCTAATGAGATCTGTGAGATCTACAGGCTAATGAGATCTGTGAGATCTACAGGCTAATGAGATCTACAGGCTAATGAGATCTGTGAGATCTACAGGCTAATGAGATCTGTGAGATCTACAGGCTAATGAGATATGTGAGGTCTACAGGCTAATGAGATCTACAGGCTAATGAGATCTACAGGCTAATGAGATCTACAGGCTAATGAGATCTACAGGCTAATGAGATCTACAGGCTAATGAGATCTACAGGCTAATGAGATCTACAGGCTAATGAGATCTACAGGCTAATGAGATCTACAGGCTAATGAGATCTACAGGCTAATGAGATCTACAGGCTAATGAGATCTACAGGCTAATGAGATCTACAGGCTAATGAGATCTACAGGCTAATGAGATCTACAGGCTAATGAGATCTACAGGCTAATGAGATCTACAGGCTAATGAGATCTACAGGCTAATGAGATCTACAGGCTAATGAGATCTACAGGCTAATGAGATCTGTGAGATCTACAGGGTAATGAGATCTGTGAGATCTACAGGGTAATGAGATCTGTGAGATCTGCATGTATGAGATCTATGAGATCTGCATGTATGAGATCTATGAGATCTGCATGTATGAGATCTATGAGATCTGCATGTATGAGATCTATGAGATCTGCATGTATGAGATCTATGAGATCTGCATGTATGAGATCTATGAGATCTGCATGTATGAGATCTATGAGATCTGCATGTATGAGATCTGCATGTATGAGATCTGTGAGATCTGCATGCATGAGATCTGTGAGATCTATGGCATGTATTCAATATGAGTTATAATATTTTTGATACGGTTATATGTAGTCTATTTATGATGTATGGGACTAAACAGACCATGAGACCGTGGAGGTAAGAGTTAGCTGTGGCCTTCCGATGGAGTTCCGTGGAGTTTTATAATGCAGCTCAGCAACAGTTTTAATGAGTCCCGCAGAGGCAGGGTCGGACAAGGCATTGCTGAATGCCAAGGCCAGGTTCGGCCTAGGGGGGCAATCAACAATGAAAGAGAATGGCGATGTGTCCAAGGCGGGGAGGGTGCACAATGAGCCCACAGCTGCACTCAATAGCAGAGCAGAGGTTAGCTGCCTTTCGGCTATCTACAGTACGAGCTAATTGTAGAGAGCTGCTTCGGTTGTGCTGGGCAGCTAGTGTCAGATAAAGCAGGCAGGTGGACTGGGTGACCTTCGCTCGGCATCGAATAAGAAAAAAAATAGCTTCTGCTAGAGACAGACAAGAGACCCTTCTGCTTCAAAGTTCATACCATTCTTATTAACCCGCACATTAGAGGTAGGTAGGTAGGTAGGTAGGTAGGTAGGTAGGTAGGCAGGTAGGTAGATAGATAGATAGATAGATAGATAGATAGATAGATAGATAGATAGATAGATAGATAGATAGATAGATAGATAGATAGATAGATAGATAGATAGATAGATAGATAGATAGATAGATAGATAGATAGATAGATAGATAGATAGATAGATAGATAGATAGATAGATAGATAGATAGATAGATAGATAGATAGATAGATAGATAGATAGATAGATAGATAGATAGATAGATAGATAGATAGATAGATAGATAGATAGATAGATAGATAGATAGATAGATAGATAGATAGATAGATAGTCAGTCCACCGCAAAGTGCAGTTGTCAAAGGCAACAGTGGCCGGCAGTATATGCTGCTAACAAATTACCGTGGAAGTCCGCAGCCACTGAGCGGTTCGGGGTTTAGCAGAAGACAATCTGTATGTAACCCGACACTTTGTCGGCGAGGTCTTTGAGGAGCCGAAACGATTGGAATAATTTTGAATGGCTTTGCAGCTGCGTCAGACGAAGTGTGTAATAAATAATAATTGGTTAATTGTCAATGTCGCGCCCATGCATACGGAGCAATGCAGACACGAGCGGCGCGAGTTCATGCTTTCTGTCTTGATTGCTGGTTTGTTCGAAAAAACACTAGCCAGGAAAATGAAAATCATTTAGCACTTTTATTGTGAATTCTGCTTGCGTGGAATGCTAAAGGAGATTCGGAAAGCGAACCAAAAATGATTTGGGGACATCGATGGAATGTTATTATTAGTAGGGAGATGCAGGGAGGGGAGTAGGGAGAGATGTAGGGAGAGAAGTAGGGATTGATTCACGGAGGAGAGTAGGGAAAAGCAGGGAGGAGAGTAAGGAGATGTAGGGAGGTTAGTAGGAAGAGATGTAGGGAGGACAGTAGGGAGATGCAGGGAGGGGAGTAGGGAGAGATGTAGAGAGAGGAGTAGGGATTGATTAAGGGAGGAGAGTAGGGAGAAGCAGGGAGTAGAGTAGGGAGATGTAGGGAGGAGAGTAGGGAGATGCAGGGAAAGATGTAGGGAGGGGAGTAGGGAGATGCAGGGAGTAGAGTAGGGAGATGTAGGGAGGAGAGTAGGGAGATGCAGGGAAAGATGTAGGGAGGAGAGTAGGGAGATGCAGGGAGTAGAGTAGGGAGATGTAGGGAGGAGAGTAGGGAGATGCAGGGATAGATGTAGGGAGGGGAGTAGGGGATCGAGCGTTTCAGGTAGCGCAGGGCCGCCCACGCAGAGAAGAATTCCAATCGAGTTTGCAATTTAGCCGCCTGATTAGCCAAGTGACGCTCCAAGGGCTTGTCGGCAGCCTGAAGTAAAAAAAGCAGAAAAAGCCGCAATCCGATATTCGATCCGACGTGTCCCGTGCGCCAGGTGTAATTCGCAATTTGAATGCGACAAGCGAGAGGCGTACAGAATAGAAACCCAGAATAATAAAGGCTTAATTGGATTGCGGCGGGAGGTTTTTCTGCTCAACCGAAAATTATCGCTATGAAGAATGCACTTTGTACAAATAAATATACGAGTGCGCACTTTCAATTTTATTGTGTCACGTTTCATTATTTCTGGGGTATTATCTTAAAATGTCAAAACACCATGCGGAGTGTTCCAAAACTACTCGAAAGGTTCCAAAGCTACTCGGAAGGTTCCAAAGCTACTTAGAATGTTCCAAAACTCGTTCCAAAGCTACTTAAAAGGTTCCAAAGCTACTTAGAGGGTCCCAAAGCTACTTAGAAGGTTCCAAAACTCGTTCCAAAGCTACTTAGAAGGTTCCAAAGCTACTTAGAACGTCCCAAAGCTACTTAGAAGGTTCCAAAGCTCGTTCCAAAACTACTTAGAAGGTTCCAAAGCTACTTAGAACGTCCCAAAGCTACTTAGAAGGTTCCAAAGCTACTTAGAAGGTCCCAAAGCTACTTAGAAGGTTCCAAAACTCGTTCCAAAGCTACTTAGAAGGTTCCAAAGCTACTTAGAACGTCCCAAAGCTACTTAGAAGGTTCCAAAGCTCGTTCCAAAACTACTTAGAAGGTTCCAAAGCTACTTAGAACGTCCCAAAGCTACTTAGAAGGTTCCAAAGCTACTTAGAACGTTCCAAAGCTACTTAGAAGGTCCCAAAGCTACTCGGAAGGTTCCAAAGCTACTTAGAAGGTTCCAAAGCTCGTTCCAAAGCTACTTAGAAGGTTCCAAAGCTACTTAGAAGGTTCCAAAGCTACTTAGAAGGTTCCAAAGCTACTTGGAAGGTTCCAAAGCTACTTAGAAGGTTCCAAAGCTACTCGGAAGGTTCCAAAGCTACTCGGAAGGTTCCAAAGCTACTTAGAAGGTTCCAAAGCTCGTTCCAAAGCTACTTAGAAGGTTCCAAAGCTACTTAGAACGTCCCAAAGCTACTTAGAAGGTTCCAAAGCTACTTAGAACGTCCCAAAGCTACTTAGAAGGTTCCAAAGCTACTTAGAGGGTTCCAAAGCTACTTAGAAGGTTCCAAAGCTACTTAGAAGGTTCCAAAGCTACACAAAAGGTTCCAAAGCTACTTAGAAGGTTTCAAAGCTCGTTTCAAAGCTACTTAGAAGGTTCCAAAGCTACTTAGAACGTTCCAAAGCTACTTGGAACGTTCCAAAGCTACTTAGAAGGTCCCAAAGCTACTCGGAAGGTTCCAAAGCTATTCAGAATGTTCCAAAGCTACTCAAAAGGTTCCAAAGCTACTTAGAAGGTTTCAAAGCTACTTAGAAGGTTCCAAAGCTACTTAGAAGGTTCCAACGCTACTCGGAAGGTTCCAACGCTACTCGGAAGATTCCAAAGCTACTCAGAATGTTCCAAAGCTACTCGGAAGGTTCTAAAGCTACTCGGAGGGTTCCAAAACGACTCTTATTTTCATTTTAGCTACTCAAAAGGTTTTGTAGTTACTGCAATCATTCTAACGTGACTTGGAAGGCTCTATCTAGGTTATTTTCAATGTTCCAAAGCCTTAAATTTTAAAGCGAGAGTATTCCTTAGTCTACTGTAGAAAATGTCGGTTTTCACAAAGCCTCTGAATCATAAAATTCCTTGTAATTGTATAATAGTACAAAAACGACAAGCTAACTAATAAGGCCGTCCAAAAGTCTGGGCTACGGGAGTCAATTCCCTGCATATCCAATTAGCACCTGTCATAATAAACAAATTCGAAACGCGCCGGGCAGTGCACGAGCAGGATCGTAAATGTTTTGATCGCTCGACTGAACCAGAAAAAGAGAGGAACTTCTGAACTCCAATTCTGGCTGGAATTTTATGCAAATTTATTCTAAAAATAGCGACAGAGTTCGGCACCAAATATAGCCGGTGACCCGGCATTGACTGGCCGCATTCCATTGCTGTGCAATTCGTTGACAGCAGAAACGATACTCGAATGTTGGCCAATCGCAATTTCATGAAGCATGGCAGTTGACAGATGGCAGTTGACAGCTTGTTTGGAAAGCCAATAAATGCGTTGGTAAAGTGCTATCTTACTTCTCCATCCTGCTGAAGGTGCCGAAAGTTGCTTTGGGGCTTAGGCAACATGGGACGGCTCGAAACAGCGCCGATTTTAAGGGGGAGTGCTTCTCACACTTCTCAATGATATGGGGATTCATAATCCACGAACTTTATATTCCCCAACCTCGTATTCCCAAGCTTCATATCCGCCCAAACCCAATCATAACCCCAAACCTTCAAACCCCCAAAATCCATATCCCCCAAATTAATAATATCTCCCAAACTTCATATCCCCAACCTTCCTGTCCCGAATCTTCATATCTCCCAAACTTTATATCCTCCAAAATTCATATCCCCAACCTTCATATCCCCCAAAATTCATATCCCCAACCTTCATATCCCCAACCTTCATATTCCCCAACCTTCATATCCCCCAAAATTCATATCCCCAACCTTCATATTCCCCAACCTTCGTATCCCCCAAAATTCATATCCCCAACCTTCATATTCCCCAACCTACATATCCCCCAAAATTCATATCCCCAACCTTCATATCTCCCAAAATTCATATCCCCAACCTTAATATGTCCCAAAATTCATATCCCGAACCTTCATATCCCCCAACCTTTATATCCCCAACCTTCATATCCCCAACCTTCATATCCCCCAAAATTCATATCCTCAAATTTCATATCCCCAAACCTCCCAGGAGTTGTTGCATATCATGACTGAATGAAGCGCCAGTGAAGAGTTGCTGATAATTATGATAGTTGAATTTAAAAAAATCAGATTGCAATTAAACATGCGACATTCAAGGAATTGAGAATCAGCAAAGAGAGAGGCGTGCAGCAAATCGGGCACTGCGGGCCGTCCCTCTCAGTAAATGGTCAGTGTATTTAATAGCAATAATAATATTATTAATAAGTAATCATCTTCTCCACGGCAGACAGGAGTCACAACACTGGGAACAGAATTTATATAACGCGACTAATTTGCTAAATAAACCGAAACAAAGGAAAATAAGACTCAATCGTAGGACAACAAGACAGCAAAACGGGACAGGCCGGTGTACGATGCATTTGGAATGATATCAATAATAATATTTATTCCTTTCTAGTCTACTTTAAGTAGGCAGTAGGCTCGGCTATTGAATAGAATCAGATTATGCGGCTTGCAGTAAACAGGATATGCTGAGTAATCCAACTGATTGATAAATCTAAAATTAATTTAATACGGCAGTAACAACATTTCTGGATATAGCCAAGATTTAAGCACTTTAGAACTTGCTCACAAAGTAACAAATTAGGCTGGCTACACGATAAAAATGAATAATTACGTCACAACAAAAGTTGAAGAGATCCGAAAACCAAAAAAAAAATTTGAATCACAAATCGTAATGATAGCTCAATTAAAGATTAAACTCACTGTCAAGACCAAAAAAACAGAGTAGCAGACAGATAAAAACTCACAAATAATAAAACAATTATTCAATTAATTGGTGACCGAATCATACTACTGAGAACGGCGGGCTTAGCTAAGTAGTATTATTTGTTCCTATCGGCCGAAACATTAGCACAGAAAAAATGAAGCTTGTTAAGCTTACGAATAGGGAATATACAGGGCGGCTAAAAAATTATTGGCCAATTAGCGATAAACTGTCATTGCACACCGCCTCAGGCTGCACCGATGAGAGCCCAGTGGAGCCAGTCCAATATTCATTCACATGCTGGGTAATGAAGCTAAATATTGCCAATTCATAACGGTTGATATCAGTAGTATATACCGTGCGTAATTTACATGTAACACATTTTGGGACTTGGGATCTGGGATTGGTGAATGAAGTGATTTTCAGGTGCTGAACAGCAATAACTATCATGTAATGGAACTTGGGATTTGGAGAACCGTTTAGCCCCTGATTCTGCGGAATCCACAGGCTCCAGACATGGGATTTCAGGTTCGGGACTTCGGGACTCGAGGTTTGGGATCTGATCGGGACTCGATTTGGGATCTGATCGGGACTCGATTTGGGATCTGATCGAGACTCAGAGATTTGGGATCTGAGCGGGACTCGAGATTTGGGATCTGATCGAGACTCAGAGATTTGGGATCTGAGCGGGACTCGAGATTTGGGATCTGATCGAGACTCAGAGATTTGGGATCTGAGCGGGACTCGAGATTTGGGATCTGATCGAGACTCAGAGATTTGGGATCTGAGCGGAACTCGAGATTTGGGATCTGATCGAGACTCAGAGATTTGGGATCTGAGCGGGACTCGAGATTTGGGATCTGATCGAGACTCAGAAATTTGGGATCTGAGCGGGATTCGAGATTTGGGATCTGATCGGGACTCGAGATTTGATCTGATCGGGACTCTAGATTTGGGATCTGATCGAGACTCGAGATTGGGGATGATTATGGGTCTGGAGACTTGGGATTATCTGGGAACTTAATATTTAGGATCTCATTGAGACACGATATGATTAGGATATTTCTTGGATGGGATCCCGGGATTTCAGAGATTTTGAAAAGTTAGAATAAAGCTCACGAGGCTAATCAGGATGCGATGATGGATTTGCGGGTCGGGGGAGGGCGAGTGCACCGCCCGCTCAATAGAGGCTCTTCATGCCGGACTCCTCGAAGGCGGACCAGGCGTCGTTGAGCTCCACGAAGACAAGCTTGGAGAAGGCCTCGTGCTGCGTGCCGGCCCACTTGTCCGGGTGGACGGCCAGACAGGCCTTTCTGTAGACCTTCTTCACCTGGTCCCCGGACACCAGGTCGGCCATGGACACCTGCGTCCAGCGGCAGCCCTCCCACACTACCGTGTGCAGCGAGCAGAGCAGACCGCGCACGTTTCGCTCCTTGCCAGCTACCCAGGCTTCAACTCTGCGGGGAAGGGAAGTTGGCTAGTCTAGCAATCCATTATACGCTCTTATTCCTTTATACAAGTTGGCTAGTCTAGCAATCCATTATACGCTCTTATTCCTTTATACAAGTTGGCTAGTCTAGCAATCCACTCTACTCCTGCATCCAAGTTGGCTAGTCTAGCAATCCATTATACTGCTGCATCTATGTTGGCTAGTCTAGCAATCCATTCTACTCCTGCATCCAAGTTGGCTAGTCTAGCAATCCATTCTACTCCTGCATCCAAGTTGGCTAATCTAGCAATCCATTATACTGCTGCATCCAAGTTGGCTAATCTAGCAATTCATTATACTGCTGCATCCAAGTTGGCTAGTCTAGCAATCCATTATACTGCTGCATCCAAGTTGGCTAATCTAGCAATTCATTATACTGCTGCATCCAAGTTGGCTAGTCTAGCAATCCATTATACTGCTGCATCCAAGTTGGCTAGTCTAGCAATCCATTATACTGCTGCATCCAAGTTGGCTAGTCTAGCAATCCATTATACTGCTGCATCCAAGTTGGCTAGTCTAGCAATCCATTCTACTCCTGCATCCAAGTTGGCTAGTCTAGCAATCCATTCTACTCCTGCATCCAAGTTGGCTAGAATAGCAATCCACTCTTATTCCGGATTCAAGTTGGCTAGTCTAGCAATCCATTATAGTGCTGCATCTATGTTGGCTAGTCTAGCAATCCACTTTACTACTGCATCCAAGTTGGCTAGTCTAGCAATCCATTATACTGCTGCATCCAAGTTGGCTAGTCTAGCAATCCGCAGCTGCTCACTTGGCCCGCTCCGGGTCCATAGACTGCGCCCTGGCCTGGTGCCGCATCTCGTGCAGACTGCGCGGCTCTTTGCGCTGATTTTGCGCGGCGCCGACAAAATTGCCGTGCCCGGCGCCCTTGAGCAGATCGTCGAATAGGCCGCCGCCGCCGCTACCGGCGCCAAAGGAGGACGATGAAGAAGCAGGCTGGGTCTGCTGCGGCTGTGACGGCTGCTGTTGAGAGAAATTTGAACGACTGTAGTTGGGCTTCGACTGCTGCTGCTGGCCGGCAGACGGCGGGGGAGGTCGCGACGGTTGCGGCTTAGGCGGCTGCTGCTGCGGCTTTTGCTGATGCTGCGGCTTTTGCTGATGCTGCGGCTTTTGCTGATGCTGCGGCTTTTGCTGCTGCTGGCCGCCAATGGGAGCAAACGGGTCAAACTCCAGGTTGCCCTCCCCGGTCGAGGGGCCAAAGTCAAGCAGGTCCGATTTGGCCCCGCCGCCGCCTCCGACTGTGAAATTCGGACCGCCGAAAAAGTCGTCAACAACGTAGGGAGCCTTCGGAGGCGGCGTTGCCGTCGTCCCCGCAGACGCTGCGGCGGGAGCTGGAGCCGAGGAGAACAGGTCGCTGAGCAGGTCGGCGTTGGATTGGGTCTGGCGCAGCGAGGCCGACGAGGCCGCTGGGCTCAGGCCGCCGTTGCTGCCGCCACCGCCGCCGCCGCCGCCGCCAAATCCCAGCAAGTCGGCCACCCCAGCAGAGACGTCGTTAAGCGCCGCGGATTGCTCCAAATCGGCCTGCCTGTGCGGCTCTTCCGGCGGACAGAAATTGCCAGAACCGCCGCCACCGCCGCCGCCAGACAGTCTGCGCCGCCTCTCGGCTTCGGCCTCGGCGCGATCCCGCTCGGCTTCTCGGTGCGCGGCGCGAAGAGCCTCCGCTTCATAGTCGCGAGGGCCCTCGTCGCGCTGCTGCTGCGGCTCGCTGATTGGCGGTTGCGCCGATGGCGCCGGCTCCTCCAAGTGCTGCCAGTCCAGGGTGTCGAAGAAGGAAGAGCCGCCTTCGCGCTGCGGCTTCGGTGGTGCGGCGGCGGCGGCGGCGGCGGCGGCGGGTGCAGCCGGCTCGTTGTCGGCCAGCGGCGAGTCCTGCGAGCTAACCGGGCTGGCCAGAGGCGGCGCCTCGCCGTCTCGCATGAAATCGGCGCGCAGCTTGGCGAGCTCCTCGTCTTCGGACACTAACAGGCGGGGCTTCAAACCGCGCGCCTGGAAGCCGTCCCAGGGCGGCGGCCCGTCCACTAGCGGCTTGTCCTGCGGCGACACGACCAAGTCTAGGGAGAGCTTGAAGTCGCTCGAGTACTTGTCGTCCGTGTCGAGGAAGTCCAGCTCGCATCTGGATTTAACAGATCGGAGGCGATTCTTGTTGTGGGTCAGAGGCGATTCTTGTGGTGGGTCAGAGGCGATTCTTGTTGTGGGTCAGAGGCGATTCTTGTTGTGGGTCAGAGGCGATTCTTGTTGTGGGTCAGAGGCGATTTTTGTTGTGGGTCAGAGGCGATTCTTGTGGTGGGTCAGAGGCGATTCTTGTTGTGGGTCAGAGGCGATTTTTGATGTGGGTCAGAGGCGATTCTTGTTGTGGGTCAGAGGCGATTCTTGTGGTGGGTCAGAGGCGATTCTTATGGTGGATCAGAGGCGATTCTTATGGTGGGTCAGAGGCGATTCTTGTGGTGGGTCAGAGGCGATTCTTATGGTGGGTCAGAGGGGATTCCTGTTTTGGGTCAGAGGGGATTCCTGTTGTGGGTCAGGGGGATTCCTTTTGTGGGTCAGGGGGGATTCCTGTTGTGGGTCAGAGGCGATTCTTATGGTAGGTCAGAGGCGATTTTTATGGTGGGTCAGAGGCGATTCATATGGTGGATCAGAGGCGATTTTTATGGT
Source organism: Macrostomum lignano (assembly GCA_002269645.1). Taxonomy (NCBI): domain Eukaryota; kingdom Metazoa; phylum Platyhelminthes; family Macrostomidae; genus Macrostomum; species Macrostomum lignano. The sequence goes on along the minus strand of NIVC01002164.1, from coordinate 138,914 downwards.
GGGTCAGAGGCGATTCTTATGGTGGGTCGGAGGGGATTCCTGTTGTGGGTCAGAGGGGATTCCTGTTGTGGGTCAGAGGGGATTCCTGTTGTGGGTCAGAGGGGATTCCTGTTGTGGGTCAGAGGGGATTCCTGTTGTGGGTCAGAGGGGATTCCTGTTGTGGGTCAGAGGGGATTCCTGTTGTGGGTCAGAGGGGATTCCTGTTGTGGGTCAGAGGGGATTCCTGTTGTGGGTCAGAGGGGATTCCTGTTGTGGGTCAGAGGGGATTCCTGTTGTGGGTCAGAGGGGATTCCTGTTGTGGGTCAGAGGGGATTCCTGTTGTGGGTCAGAGGGGATTCCTGTTGTGGGTCAGAGGGGATTCCTGTTGTGGGTCAGAGGGGATTCCTGTTGTGGGTCAGAGAGATTCCTGTTGTGGGTCAGAGGGGATTCCTGTTGTGGGTCAGATCATAACAACACGACAGACGTCTCACTTAGTAAAGTTGAGTCGGTCAAAGTCCTCTCGAACGAAGCCAGTGTGAAACTGAACCTGACAGATCTTCATGGAGCTGATCTGCAAAAGTGCATTGCAATTCAATGCACATTTTGTTAAAAGTTCATTAAAAACAGAAAATATGAGAAGAAAACAAAAATTCAGACTAAAAATATGAAGTACGAAGCACGCAACCTGTTATCTGCCTGACCGCAGTTGAACTAACGCAATCTCCATTGAAAGCAACAATGAAACGCATGAAGGAAAAAAACGAAACTCTTAAAGACCCCAAACCAGAGATTTGCTGAAATCCTATATACTAAAATATAAGCTACACTAACTGAAAAGCATTACCTTTTTTATCCAATTTCGAGACTGAAAAAAGCGGTGGAAACAACTGCCTAATGGAAAGTGCTATTCACCGAAGGAAGCATTAAGTATGAGCATGGCGAATAAGAAAGTACGAGCTAGATTTGAAAGACTGAGTTCTTGTTTAAAAGTTGGAATTGCTGTTAAATTAGAGATCTAGGAGGCTGGCTCAGCAACTGAGGATCTGAGAGGCTGGCTCAGCAACTGAGGATCTGGGAGGCTGGCTCAGCAACTGAGGATCTGGGAGGCTGGCCCAGCAACTGAGGATCTGGGAGGCTGGCCCAGCAACTGACGATCTGGGATGGCGGCAGTGGCTCAGCAACTGGGGATCTGGGAGGCTGGCCCAGCAACTGAGGATCTGGGAGGCTGGCCCAGCAACTGAGGATCTGGGAGGCTGGCCCAGCAACTGAGGATCTGGGAGGCTGGCCCAACAACTGAGGATCTGGGAGGCTGGCTCAGCAACTGAGGATCTGGGAGGCTGGCTCAGCAACTGGGGATCTGGGAGGGCGGCAGTGGCCCAGCTCAAGACTTACCCTGCCCTGCATCTTGCCGCCCAGCGTGGAGCGCGCGTGGAACACGGAGATGGTGACATCGCCGCACACGGATATGTTGAGGCCGAGCCGGACCTGGCCGTCCTCAACAAGCGCTGGCCGCATGGCCTCGTAGGACTCCGGACAGGTGCTCAGCACCCGCTCGCCGTTGGCCCAAACCTCGGCGTAGGGGGTGCAGCCGCGGCGCTGACGGTTGAACATGGGCACCGGGGTGAGCGTGAGCGTCACCAGCATCACCGGGCGACGGTGGGGCAGCCGCGGCGGGTCGGCAGCCATCTCCGCCGTGTAGTCGGCGTAGCGACGCTGCGAGGGCGAAATGTTTGGCGGGCAGCGTCGGGCGGCGAACAGCTCGAGGCCATGGCGCGGTGAAGGGAAAAGGCGGAGGAAGCAGCAGGTGGCGGCGGACACCAGGGCGCTGCTGGCCTTGCCGTCCAGGCAGTGGAGAACGCAGATCGTGTGGGGACCCTGGGGATGGGGCGGTGATGGGCAATGGGCTGCGCTGGATTGCAGTGCTGCAGAAATATGAATGGAGAAACGGATTCAAGCACTGAGGGAGACTCAAGCACTGGGGCAGACTCAAGCACTGGGGCAGACTCAAGCACTGGGGCAGACTCAAGCACTGGGGCAGACTCAAGCACTGGGGCAGACTCAAGCACTGAGGCAGACTCAAGCACTGAAGCAGACTCAAGCACTGGGGCAGACTCAAGCACTGAGGCAGACTCAAGCACTGAGGCAGACTCAAGCACTGAGGCAGACTCAAGCACTGGGGCAGACTCAAGCACTGGGGCAGACTCAGGCACTGGGGCAGACTCAGGCACTGGGGCAGACTCAGGCACTAAGGCAGACTCAAGCACTGAGGCAGACTCAAGCACTGGGGCAGACTCAAGCACTGGGGCAGACTCAAGCACTGGGGCAGACTCAAGCACTGGGGCAGACTCAAGCACTGGGGCAGACTCAGGCATCCGTGATTTACCTGCCGCAGCCAGAGCTGCATGTTGCGCAGGATGGCAAACAGGGAAGCCAGCGGAGGCGCAGTGCCGGCCTCCCAGCCGACCTCGGAGACGCGGCCTTCAAATCGGGATTGCGGATATCGCCTGGTGCTCAAATTGTAAACAGCGTAGGCTCTGGGATGCCTGGAGTCCAGGAAGGCGCGCACGTCCTCGTAGTGATTGCGATAGGCGGACTCGAGGCCCTCGGCCGGGTAGGACATGACGGCCAGCCGGCTGGTGAGGTAGTGCAGGTCCAGGCCTTCACGGCTCATGGCGGCCACGGTCTCTGTGACTCGGCTGCCTACATCACGGATGCGGCCCATGAAGGAGGACAGAACCGAACCGCCTGGGCCGGCCGCGGCAGCACCGGCGCCTGCGGCATCGCTGGCCGACGCGTGGCCTGCGGGGACAGGTTGGGTGCTGATTTACTGGGAGCCTGGGGATTTAGGTTAGGGTGAGGATTTAGGTTAGGGTGAGGATTTATTGGGAGCCTGAGGATTTAGGGTAGGGTGAGGATTTAGGTTAGGGTGAGGATTTAGGTTAGGGTGAGGATTTAGGTTAGGGTGAGGATTTAGGTTAGGGTGAGGATTTACTGGGAGCCTGAGGATTTAGGTTAGGGTGAGGATTTACTGGGAGCCTGAGGATTTAGGTTAGGGTGAGGATTTACTGGGAGCCTGAGGATTTAGGTAAGGGTTAGGATTTAGGTTAGGGTGAGGATTTATTGGGAGCCTGGGGATTTAGGTTAGGATGATTTACTGGGAGCCTGAGGATTTAGGTTAGGGGCAGAGTATGAGTATGGCTCAGAGTATGAAAAGATGGTGAAGAGTCTGAGGTTAGGAAGCTTACAGAGGATCTGGGCTGATGCTGTACGATCTAGGTGACTTAGCTCAGCATCAGGATATGGAATATGAGCCAAAGATTCCGATGCAGGGCAAGTTAGGCAAGTGATTACCTGCTTGGCCAGGCGGGGCGGCAGGCCGCGGTGGAGGTGGCGGTCGCGCCGGTGGCTGCTGCTGCTGCTGCTGCTGTGGCGGCGGCGGCGGCTGCTGGGCAACCCTGGGCGCGGGGTTCCCAGGCAGCAGGCCCTGCACAGGCCCTTTGGGATCGATGCCAGGCGACACCAGCGTCTCCAGGTGGCTCAGCAGCTGGGACAGATCCGGGCGCTGCAGAGGATTGACCACCAGCAGGTCACGGATGACAGGCTGCAGGTGCGCATAGGTGGTGTCGTCCTGCGGCATCCGGTAGGCTGCGTTCAGAATAGCCAGCCTGGCGCCGTCTTCGAACGGGTGCTGCTGGTAGCAGAGGACGTACAGCAGGCAGCCGAGCGCCCACTTGTCCATGCCGGCATCCAGTGGCAGGTTCTGGTACAGGTCCAAGGCCTCCGGGGCCCTGTACTGCGGAGTGGTGTTCTCCGTCACCTCGTCCTGCACCGTGGCCCGCTGCCCAGCCGACCAGGATGTGTCCGGGTAGTGCAGCTTGGTGGTGCAGCTGCCAAAGTCGCACAGCTTGATGGTGTGCTGAGCGGACACGAGCAGGTTCTGCAGCTTCAGATCTCTGCCAGTGCGGGACGGGGTGGTGGCTGTGAACTGCCTAATACAAGTCTTCGCAGCTGATGAGGCCCCGCCACTCGACCACCCTTCAGTGCCCTGCCACTCCCCCACCCTTCAGTGCCCTGCCACTCACTCACCCTTCAGTGCCCTGCCACTCACTCACTCTTCAGTGCCCTGTCACTCCCCCACCCTTCAGTGCCCTGTCATCCGCCCCAGTGCTCACCTGTGCACCACAGGCGGACTCCTGGTGTGCAGGTATTCCACAGCAGCGCACGCCTGATAGAATATCAGGGTGACCTGGTCGGGAAACAGGGGCTTCATGGGCCACCTGGCCTCCAGAATCTTGACCAGATCACCAGGGCAGAATTCTGTCACCACCAGGTACTCCGTCATGCCCTCCTTCTCTGAGGTGGCAGCAGCTACAAAGTCCACAATGTTTGGATGGCCAGACAGGCGTTTCAGCAGGGCGATCTCCTGCAGGATGGCCTTGCACTTGGACTTCTCGTTGGCCAGAAGGCGCTGTGGAAAAAAATAAAAGAGTTTAAACAGGTGCGCTCAGGTGAACAAAGATGGAGTTAGTGAGCTCACCTTGATTGCATAATCTCGACCTGTTTTTGTCTCAGTGGCTTCAAAGACAAATGCAAATCCACCTGGATAATTGGAATATTTAAGATTGCCAAGGGTTGAAGTTTATATTTAGTATAAATAAAGATAAACAAAGATAATATAAGAATTAGACACTGTGGATAAATAAAAAACTTACTTTCTTCAGATACCCAGAAGATGCCTATTATCTAGTTAGTGTACTAATTGAAAGTAATTTAAGTTCAATGATAAAAACTATTTATGCATTTCTTAAAATCAAAATACAAATTGGCTTATAAATATGTATCATTTTATTTATATACAACATAATAGACCTAATAGTAGCAATATTTCAAAAGAAAACATAGAAAAAATATCTGAAATTTTTTTACTAAAAAACGTCAATTTTTTAATAAATATTATGAGGAATAATATTGTATTATAAAAATTAGTGTTAAAACATTATCATATTAACTAAAAAAATAAAGAGTTCTTTATTAATAATGCATCATTCTTTTAAAGCTTTTAGTTTTTAAAAGCTTTGAATCTTTTGAAAACAAATATTACTACTTTTTGCTAATGATATTTAAATATAACAAGGATTTTAATGTTTTCTATTCTTATAGTAAAAAAATGAGAATACTATTTATAAACAAAAAAATTGGCATTGTTGGTTATAAATACAACCTTTATATCATTTTGAGTTCTTGCAATTTGATTGGCTAAAGGTTTTGATCTACCTTAGTATGCCTTAGAATGCCTAGGCTAAGTGGAAGTCAATCATTTGTCAAATTATATTAGTTATTTTGAACTATAAATGCAAGAGTTTTATTATATTATGAGCATATACAAGCTTTATAATTGACTTATTAAACTTAATTGCTTTTTTATTACTTAGTCTATTTTGCAATATAGCATAATATACAATAGCATGTTTTAGTATATTGGGCTTTAAGCAACCAACATATCTGTGTATTATAATTGGTAATATATTTATGGTTATATATAATATTAATGAGAAAAAAATATTTACCTTTAGCAATGAATCTTTTGATTCGAAATGATTGCTGACCAACTTCAATACACTGGTTCACAAACTCATCACATCTGTCAGCACCTCCAGTAGTATTAAAATATCGCATTGCAGAATTTAATAAAGAAGCCATTTTAATTCAAATTCTATGCCTAAGCCAAGGCCTAACTTGTCTAAGTTGTAAGAAGTATGAAAATATAAATAGTTAATTAGATAGAACTAGATTATTAGATTAGATTAGAATATCATATGAATTATTTCTATCTTATCTTAGTCAAACCAAAGCCAAAGGGCAAGCACAGATTAAAATCATTAGTCAAGGTGCAATTTGATGATGTAGAAGTGAAAGGTATTTAGACCATTAGACCTATTAGACGATAGTGAATTCAATCACAATATAAGTGATAAGCGCTACTAAAACCAATACCATTTTTATAACCTTCATAGCATCAGTCATAAGGATAGCTGTTTGCGAATATTTTTAGGTGTACTTTTGACTATCTACTAAATTGACAGGGCATTTAATATTTTTGTAATAGTAATGAGCACAATTATGAAAGCACTACCAATCTGGAAAACTGCTGCCTATATTTTTAGCCTGTCGTAGTATGAAGCTGTAACGCCTCACCTAAAAATAGAAACTTTTTAAACCATTATGTCAAGTTATACAGAAGTAAAAGAAGGCATAGTAACAAGAGCAATGAGATCTTTGTTAATCTAGATGAGTCGTTTTGGGTACAGATGTTACAATCTTCCTAATGATGGCGTATCCGGCTAAAATACATTACAGAAGCCTAAATATGTTTTGAAGTTAAAATTTTAGTGCATGCTGTACATATTGATGGTTTTCAGGTTTTTGTATTTTGAATTTGAATTATTTTGAGTGTCGCAGTATTAACGGATTAATGGTTTCATGGAAAATCGATAACTCCATAAATGATAACTTTACAAGAAAGAAAATAATTGTAAGTGCAAGGTTATAGCTCGAAGACTTCAGATTTAAAAAAGACAAAACTAAGAGCTTTTTTCTTCCAGAAAATATTGGCCAGCCTTTTTGTTGCCTTCTGATAAAAGTTCAACCAACATTCATAACATGTCGCTGCGTATTTTTGTTTCTTCCACTTCTGGAAGTATGAAAGTGGGTAGTTCTCAAATTAAGGTCATGATGTTTTGGTACAGAAAAAAAAGTTTTTGAATAAAGTAATTATTTTGCAAAAACGATTCTTTCGTCAATTTAATTAAAAAACTGCCGTTAAAACCACAAGAAACCAAATATTTAAGACGAAATCTAGCAATTTGTTATTTTTCGCAACGGAAAATAAAACGACCAAAAATTGTGAAATAATGCAAGTTTTCTTTTATTTTTTTATGAATTAGATACATCTTTTATTCTATGTTTACTATTTAATAAGTATTATTTCAATAGAAAATGTTATTTTTAAATCAACATTTTGTTTTTTTCGTATAAATTGCTTGTATTTAAAATTATCGCGTAACAAGAAACACCCGAAATAATTGATATTGTACCACTCAAGAACTTAATTATTGTACTTAAACACCGAAATATGAAGCTTAAAATATACAAAACTGGTTTAGCTAAAAATTAGGCTTGCAAAATATGTCTTTTAAAGCATTAAAAGTTTTTTTGAATTAGAATATATATAGTAAACGAGCTAGGAAGCCATTTCTTTTAAAACCTAAAATGCATGTATCTTTTTTCGAACAGACTTGCGTTTTTTTAAAAAATAATTCAGCAAGCATTTATATTCTGCAACATAGCTTTAATACTATTTTACTATTTTACTATACTATTTTCTTATGTAATTAGGCTGCATAACTACTAAAAGAACAGCTTATAAATTTAAATTAAATACTTTGGTCTTGGTAAGTTAATTAGCCTATTACAGACGTCTGACTCGGCAGCCACATGGATCACTGCAATTGCTCTGGCGAACCTCTGCAATCGATTCTGGCCCTGCACTAGCTGTCATGCTCGGTATACAATTCGTCTCATTTGATAAATTACGTCGATGCCTGCAGAACTAACCACATCCAAAGGACCACTGCACATCTTAGATTGTGGCACATACAATGATGCTGGTGTTCTGGCAGAGAAACAGGTAAAAGTGCAGCAAATAGCATTACATATCCGTCCGAGAGGTGTGCAGTTTACAGTGCTTTAGCCAATTGGGTCAGTAGAATTAAATCGATCACATTAGAATAAAAGTAGATGTTCGCTGTACATGTAACAAACCAATAGCAAGACACTATTGGATGTCTTTCCCTTCTACTGATGCTCGTATATCAGCTGGCTGTCTCCACAGGCCACAGCTCATCGCATTCTCTGTTAACCGCCGCTTCAGTGCTGTCAGCCGCACTTAACTGTGTCTGGCCTCGGTATATAGAGTTAGTCCCAATGGAAAATCATCATCTAAAACATATCTAAAGCGTAATTGTCAATCGAGGAGTAATATAAAATATAGTATGTCAGTTATGGTACTGCCATGACTTATCTGTTAAACACTTCAAAAATTCGTGTGGCAGCACTCTGTAGAGATTCCATCTTTCTGTACCATATTTAATATTACATTGCCAGCATCAATGGCAATTAAGTTTTTTCTTTTGTCTTTTTTCTTGTTAGTAGCTATATGCATCCAAAGGTGAAAAGTATCAACTGAATGTTTAAGTTGCTACATGTATATCTTTAATGAATTGCAGAACATATGAGAATGAATTTAATGTTTCAAAGAAATTAATTTTTGTGCTTCAGACAGCTAATTTCATTGATTATAAATCAGATGCAAAATTGTTTTAATACTATTTCTTGACTAATCAAATCATGCAACTTTTTTTATTATTCGTTACTCTTATTTTCTTTTCAGTTTCTACTACCTCTTGTTTTGACTCATTATGTTTACTTGTAACTTACAATACAAATTTTAAATCAGTTAAAAAAATTGTGTGAAAACAACAAAAAACGACTGTTTTTAAGAGAAAAATAGTCAATTTTATCTACATAAATCAAATTCTGTTTGTTCTGACTAACATATTGGGTGATCAATAGCAAAAATTCATCTAAATACGAGCGTACATAAAAAAACATCCAAAAAACCTAACAATGTGCTGAGAAAATTTTTTTTCATAACTAGAGACAAAAAAGTGGTACTTTTTCTCATCCCACAGATGAGGACTTTAAATTAAAATAACTTTGGTGCTACTTGCTTTGTTGTTGTCAGCGAAATCTCTCTTTGTTAGGTTAATTTTGTGCTATTGAAAAAAACTTAAAATTGAATTTATTTAACTTTTCTTTTTAATATAGAATGAAACTGCCTTAATTGATACTTTAGTGTTAGATATGACTATCTTTCTTAAAAAAACAGCAGAAAACGCAGCTATTAGCTTATTCTATTAACAGAACAAATTAATTAAAAGTGGATTTTTTAATCATTCATAATGTTACGTTTCTAGCAAAAATCGAAATAGCAACATCTGCTTTGCAATCGAAAGAGTTAAATGGGTTCTAGGTTGTGCTAACCAAAGTTATAAATAACATTTATCAATTTTCTTCTTTAATAAGACCACGTGAACAGAATGTAGCTTCTCTAAAGTGGGTATTATAGCTCGTGCGATAATAAAAATATACATCGAAAAATGAAATAGCGCACTCTGATGAGATTAACATCAAAAGTTCAATGTTAAAATAGATTAAGACCCATGAGAGGCATATATTTTTTAAGTCCTTTTAGAGCTAAAATAAGAAAAGATTCAATATTTCAGGCTGATTTTCAAAAATATTTGTTTCACTGCTTACGACTAAACTTTGAGAACGGACCAAGTAAGCATACTGTGCTATTTGCAATTTATCTAGTTGTAAAAATAAACCTAAAAGTTGTGAACAACATTATCTAGTCAGTACAAGCATCTAGGTATAATTCTAAATGATTAAATTATAACATGCATTATATACTATATTTGGTCTTGTTTAAATTAGAAATTGCTTAACTATTACTTGGTAATTTAGTTTATTGACATTATACAAAAATAGCATCAGATGATTTTGTTCTTAACTTCTTCAGCATTATGTGTAATGCAATTTTTTATTGTTTTTAAATGTGCATGTATTTATAAATGTATTTAATTTATAATTATAGCCTATTATAACATTTTCATTAATATCAATATCTATTTATTTTATAAGAATTAAAATTTTAGCCTATTTTGAATCTAAAAAATCTTATCTTTAATTTCTAGATGTTTAATAATTTTTTTAAGTTCAAAAGTGGCTAAAACAATTTGTTTTAAGTTTCCAAATTGAACTCAAAGTATATTTGTATTTATATACTAAAAACTATAAAATTAATATAAAAATATAAATGAAATACAGTCATTGAAGTGCTTATAACTTATAAGACTTAATATTTATAACATATATGAAAAAATCAATTTAATATTTTGAAATTTTTTTCTGTTATAATACTCATTACAAAAATTTTCAAATAATATAAAGTTAGAGCTAGATATTTACAAAATAATAAATAAGCAAAATAGTTTAAAATTTTAAGCATAACTGATAACTTATATATATAAGTTTTACAACAGTTTGGAAAACTATTATTTATTGTTTTTATATACAAAGGCTCTAGACCTTAGGCTATATAAGTTTCTTTTCTGTGCTAAAAGTTAAAGCAGCCACACATTTGCCTTAGGCAAATTTGTTTTTCGAATATTAGACAAGGAACAAGAAGTAAAACAAATTTAATTCTATAGTAGAATTACTATAGTAGTAAATAGACTATTCTATTTATCAATGTTGTCATTGCATCTGTTTAACTTACAAAACTGCTTTTGGGAATCTTGGGAATCTATTTACTTTTGCTATGTAGAACTGATCTATATTAATTGCCTATTTTTACATTCAATGCCCAGATCAAGGAGCAGCAGGCATATATTAAGCGAATCCTAGATGGCCTGGGCTTGGCTTATGAGGAGATTGACATATCCGATCCAAAGAATGCCGAGGCCAAGGCTGAGATGCAGGAAGCTGCCAAGACACACTCGAAATCTGTGGTGCCTCCACACTTGCTGCGGGATAACAATTATATTGGCGTGAGTTTGGGAGAGACAGTCATTCAGGGGTAAGATAGTCATGCAGGGGTGAGACAGTCATGCAGGGGTGAGACATTCATGCAGGGCAGAGTCAGTCATGCAAGGGTGAGACAGTCATACAGGGGTGAGACAGTCATGCAGGGGTGAGACAGTCATGCAGGGGTGAGACAGTCATGCAGGGGTGAGAAAGTCATTCAGGGGTGAAACAGTCATGTATGGAAGTGTGATAACGATCTTTGGGGTGAGATAATGGTGGATGAGAGTAAGAGTGATGTGTGGATGTGAGAGGGATGTATGGGGTGAGATGGTGATGTATGGGGTGAGATGGTGATGGGATGAGATCCTGCTGGATGGGATGAGAGGAAGTGATAGAGAAGAGGTTGCGCCTGTGAGGTAATTAGTAATGGGTAGAGGTGAAGCTGCAGAAATCAAGGTAATCTTGAAAAAAGGTAATTGTTGGACAGCAATAATAAAGTTGCATTCAATGGCATTGGCAGGATGGGCAAGATTTCTACGACGCTGTAGAGGACGACAATATTGAGGTGTTCCTGCAGGTGCCCGGTGCGAAAGAGGTAAACATCTGCTATCAGTAATAGCTGCTTTTTGGATACATATCGGGACTTGAGTTATCTTGTGTTTTACACATCTCATTTAAATATTTTCGATACATATCGGGACTTGAGTTATCTTGTGTTTTACGCATCTCATTTACATATTTTCGATACATATCGGGACTTGGGTTTGAAACGAAAAATTATATGGGTTTTTCCCATATTATCGTTTCCTTCTGCCAACAGTTCAGGAAGACAACGAACAATGGACTTTCTCTGTGTCATCTCTAGAGTCACATTCTCAAACTTCAGGCGAGGATCTTTCCTCTTCAATCAGTATATTTTATAAGCTAGCACACTGTACGCGAGCAACGAGGAATAGGAGCAGTAGGGAGAGAGAGTGGGATTTCGAGGCCCAATAGGCAGTGTCGGTCAGAGGTTGTGCATGCATCACGCGAGGGTCGCATGGCTGGGCTTCTTGCTCGCCGATCATCAGGACTATTTTTAGGCATGCAGATCTTGTGCATCTGGGGAGTTGCTGCCAAGGTTGGATGCTTGTTCACGCATCACGCGCGTGTCGGCTGATTTCTCCCATCCTCTTGCTAACGGCGCCTTCGTTTCACTTCAGGTTCTCTTGTGTGTTACGCATCCCATTTACATATTTTCGATACATATCGGGACTTGGGTTATCTTGTGTGTTACGCATCCCATTTACATATTTTCGATACATATCAGGACTGGGTTATCTTGTGTGTTACGCATCCCATTTACATATTTTCGATACATATCAGGACTTGGGTTATCTTGTGTGTTACGCATCCCATTTACATATTTTCGATACATATCAGGACTTGGGTTCTCTTGTGTGTTACGCATCCCATTTACATATTTTCGATACATATCAGGACTGGGTTATCTTGTGTGTTACGCATCCCATTTACATAACCTTTGATACATATTGGTGCTTGGGTTCTCTTGTGTGTTGTTACGCGTCAATTTTGCTTTTACATAATTTTCGATACATATCGGCATCGAGGTAAGGTATTAAATCAGAAGTGTTACCAGACATGCACCAGCCCATACTTTACTGCCCCCTTCTCGCACCAATTTTAGAAGAAAATCGAGCCACTGGAAAAAGGAGGAAGCGACGAAAACGACACGGAAAAGGTGCCTCAGGATTGACGGAAGAGTTGGCCCTGGCCTGTCTGCTTCTGTTTGACTGTTCTGCCCAGTCTTGTGTCATAGAGTGTAGATTTCTTTTTGCTTGATTCTTCAGGTTATTTTATTGCGCTAGTAACACACACACACACACACACACACCGTTTTTTTACCTGTGCTAATTTTACTAACAATCTGCTTCTGTTACGCTAAAGATTTTTACATGTTTTGCTTTCCTTGTAAAATTTGCCTTTCTTGTTTCGCATTCCTTTGATTAAATGTTTTGCGCGAAATTTCGGACTGCACGAATCAGGGGGTGGGGGGGGGGGGCATGCGATAGTTGAAGTGCCACCGGACTTTGCTCTGCTGTCTGACCTGCCAACCCCGGATGCATGAGCCGCGAGAGTCGCAACAGTTATTAACTTGGATTGCATTGGACTGGTCACGCCTAAGCATGTGCTGTGCCGTGCGTTCCTTGTTGAAGGTAATTCTCTCTGTAGTTTGAATATGAGCTTTCGTTTTTTTGCTCAAGCATTCCACAGCAGCGGTTCCGGATTGTAGTGCCGTTCTCTCCCTGGTTCCTTGCCTCATCTCAGGCCTGATTTTTCCTTCTTTTTTAGAGCGAGAAAATCGAAGACCAAGAACAGAGGGACGATAAAAAAGAGGTGGACAAAGGCGGAGACAAGGAGAAGGAAGAGAAGGAGGATGGCGACGAGGGTTCAAAGACTGGTGAGAAAAACAAAGAGTCGGATAAGAAGGACAAAGAGTCCGAAGAAAATGATGAAGAGGAGGAGAAGGATAAAGAAGCGGAAGCTGAGGATAAGAATTCTGATAAGGTCAAAGACACCGACATGAAAGACAGAGAGTCTGATGAGAAAGACAAAGAGTCCGAGGAGAAGGACAAAGAGTCTGAGAAGAAGGACAAAGAGTCCGAGGAGAAGGACAAAAAATCTGAGGAGAAGGACAAAGAGTCTGAGGAGAAGGACAAAGAGTCTGAGGAGAAGGACAAAGAGTCTGAGGAGAAGGACAAAGAGTCTGAGGAGAAGGACAAAGAGTCTGAGGAGAAGGACAAAGAGTCTGAGGAGAAGGACAAAGAGTCTGAGGAGAAGGACAAAGAGTCTGAGGAGAAGGAAGAAGAGCCAGAAACAAAGACCAAGAAGTCAACAGATTCGGATGAGGAGACGGACGATAAAAAGAGCGAATCGAAGGCCGAAGACGATTGATGACAGGAAATGGCATCATCTGCGAGTATTTAATGAGCGGTTTTTACCATTTATGATGATATTTTACAATCTAAAGCCATTTACGAGGTAACAGGCAACACGTATTGCTTACTGCCCTGCTGATCTCCTATGCGTCTTATTTAGCGTCAATCTTCATTTTAACCGCTTCTGTTATTAACCTGGACTCAAATCGTTAAGTATGTGTTTTCTATTTGTTTATACCGTGTTAAGTTTTTATATATTTGGAATGACCAAAAATGTAGGCTGATACCAACTGCTCCAGCAATAAGTACCCGATATGCATAGCTACTCCGTGCTAGGAAATATTGAATTGATTTTTATTTACTGAGCGGATTTCTGTTCAACATAGTTCACTGCGCTTCTCCACCTTTTATTGACTCGTTTTTTCTTATTTATAAAATATAGCGTTTGCTGACATCAACATTGTTTCAATCACTGCCCAGCTCTACCTTTACTAAACTGTACTTCATTAATTTAAGCTCGTTGACTGACTGATTTACTTATCATACTTTAAAACAGTCTTATTCTTAAAAAAGTCAAATGTAAGCAAGATGTCAGCATGGCTACTTGCTGCTAGTAGACAGATTAGTGTATGCGAGTAGTTTTTTTAAATTAAATATGAATTATGACTTGAAAATTTGAATACAGTTGGTCTTCCGGTGAAATCAAATTCTCGTAATTTTCGCTCGTTGGGACCGTATGATCCGAAACTGCAAATACTCGTACATAACCGCCTAAGAGTACAAAGCACCAGGCGTACTCACAGTCGCGACTGTGAGCCCGCAGTCTTGCATAATTTATTACATTTGACAAACCTATCCTCCAGCGCGCAGTTGCAGTCGCGCCACCTCGATCGAACTTGAGAGGTCTTGTTCGGTGCTCTCGCACACAGACGGCACACCTCTCCCTGCCCTTTGAGCTTGCATGGCTATCCGACACTCCTATTGAAGGAGTGTTCTCAGAATTGCCTTCTCGCTTCACACGCCAAGGTATAATAAAAAAGAGTTCTCAAAAGTCCTGCGTTCCGCTGCTGTGTATGGCAGCTCTTTTTTGAAAAAAGAATATCTATTCAGAATTGGGGTTGGAGACTTGCACAGGAATAAATTATATTTCTCACTTACTATAGCTCCAAACCTCAGTCGGCAGCTGCAGTTGGGGCAAGACTATGCAGCTAAAAAACTCGTACAAGGCAAGGCATAGAAATATAAAATACGAGTAATCGCTAACTCTGCGCTCAACACTCGTCTCGAAACTCTGAAGGGACTTTGAGACAAGGACTCGCGTCTACTGTATACTTGTATTTTCGAAAAACAATCTGAATGTCTTTCGAGATGGAGCAGATAGCGGCTATGGTACTTCTAGTATTGCTTAATTCTTGCCAGTTCTCTCCAGCAATCCCAGCTTCTCCTAGTAGAAGCAATTCCAAGCTGCAGGAGAAGAAATACGCGGACCCAAAGAGCAACGAAACGGCCAGCGTCTTCATCATCCCCGCACCAAATGGTGCGGCAAAGGTAGTCATATTATTTCCATGCATTTTGTTGCTCGTCAGTGGCGAGGCAAGCCCGTTTCTGAGCAAGGATCTCGTGAAACATGAATCCTAGTAGCTGTTTTAAATTCCCGCAATAAAACTGCTCGGCAGGCAACGTGGCAACCAGCTATGAGAACTTGGGCAGCGAGTACGAAACAGACAAATGTTGCCGAGACCACGACACCTGCCCGCACTCCATCACCGCGCTGCAGACTCGCTATGGATTGAAAAATCCTTTTTTGACTACACTGTCTGAGTGCGAGTGCGACGTTAAGTGAGTTCAGCCTTCTCAGCTGTTGTTGCGAAACAGCACGATTCTACCTGATCTCTACCTTGTCCCCTCTCCCTCTCCCTCTGTTTCTTCCGTCCCCCTCTCTGTTTCTCCTTCCCCCTCTCTGTTTCTCCTTCCCCCTCTCTGTTTCTCCTTCCCCTCTCTGTTTCTCCTTCCCCCTCTCTGTTTCTCCTTCCCCCTCTCTGTTTCTCCTTCCCCTCTCTGTTTCTCCTTCCCCTCTCTGTTTCTCCTTCCCCTCTCTGTTTCTCCTTCCCCCTCTCTGTTTCTCCTTCCCCCTCTCTGTTTCTCCTTCCCCTCTCTGTTTCTCCTTCCCCCTCTCTGTTTCTCCTTCCCCCTCTGTTTCTCCTTCCCCCTCTCTGTTTCTCCTTCCCCCTCTCTGTTTCTCCTTCCCCTCTCTGTTTCTCCTTCCCCCCCTCTGTTTCTCCTTCCCCCTCTCTGTTTCTCCTTCCCCCTCTCTGTTTCTCTTCCCCTCTCTGTTTCTCCTTCCCCCTCTCTGTTTCTTCTCCCCCCTCTGTTTCTCCTCCCCCCTCTCTGTTTCTCCTTCCCCCCTCTGTTTCTCCTCCCCCCTCCCTGTTTCTCCTTCCCCCTCTCTGTTTCTCCCCTCTCCCCCTCCCCTCAGTTTCTCCATTCTCCCATCTCGCTTGTTTCTCCCTTCGTCCTCTCTCCACCTGTGCTTCTCCCAACATTTCTCCCTCTCCCAATTAATTCATTCTTTCTCCCCCCTCTCTCGGTCTCGTTGCCGCCGCCTCTAGCAGGGCATGCAAGATTCTGAACCTTCTCTAGAACCCGCGGCCGTGGCCCCCGCAGGTTCTACTTCTGCCTGAAGCAGGCCGCCCAGATGTCCGCCACCGCCCAGTTTGCCGTCAAAATGTTCTTCGAGACACTTCGAATGCCCTGCTTCCAGCTGGTCAGCCGGCCGGTGTGCCAGAGCCGGCACTTCCTGTTCGGCACCTGCCAGGGTGGTGTGAAAAACCGGACGGTGGCCGAGCTGCGCCGGCTGCCGTTTTTCACGGACGACCTGGCCAGGGCTGTGGCCGGCGGCCATCTGAGGTTCCGGACGTGACGATTGTAAATAAAAGCAGAGATATCGCATCAAAACCGGAACTGACAATAGAAGAGACGATTCAATCATTCTCGAACCGGAAGTGGTCCCACAGTCCTGCAGAAGGGAATCAGATTGGATGTCCTAAGAAATGAGGAACCTGGTGCCCCACAGTCCTGCAGAAGGGAATCAGATTGGATGTCCTAAGAAATGAGGAACCGGGTGCCCCACAGTCCTGCAGAAGGGAATCAGATTGGATATCCTAAGAAATGAGGAACCTGATGTGGTGCCGCAGTCCTGCAAAGAGAATTAGCTTGGATATTCTAAGAAATGAGGAACCGGATGCCCCACAATCCTGCAGAAGGGAATCAGATTGGATATCCTAAGAAATGAGGAACCTGATGTGGTGCCGCAGTCCTGCAAAGAGAATTAGCTTGGATATTCTAAGAAATGAGGAACCGGATGCCCCACAGTCCTGCAGAAGAGAATTAGCTTGGATATTCTAAGAAATGAGGAACCGGATGCCCCACAATCCTGCAGAAGGGAATTTGTTAAAAAAATTCACATTAAATTTCAAATTCATGCAAATTCTGTCAAATTGATGATCAGTTGACAAGCGAATTAAGCATGCTTAACGCAAGTCCATGTCATACAACAAATCCCTCGAAAGCGCTACAGAGTGAATCTGCTGGACCATTTCAGTGAGCACGTGTTTTGTGTTCAGATGTTTACATTTATATACCGTACATGTACGCTCGTAAAATAACGTGATTTTGTCAAATGGATTTTACTAGTCGATTTCACTAGAATAAGAAAAATACACAGAGTTTTTATTGCTGTGATTCAAATCGAGTCAAACGACATGGCACCGTTCCATGAAAGTTACCCTTTAGGATTACAGGGGGGCTGAGGAACAGACCCTCCGGCTAAAATCCCTAAGTAACTAAGTTCCTGATTCACAGCCTTCAAACCCAAGCCCCAAGCCATGCACAGGGAGTGTATATCCCTGAAGATCATACACGCGCAACCCCCTGATTTACACTGGCCATGCGACTTATCTACGACAAAAATATATACAAAATTTTGGGTAAACGGCGGGAGTAACTTCAACTGTACATTTGAGCCAAAATGCTTCGTCATCTAATTAGTACTCCGTCTATATTTTGGTGGGCATTTTTGCGACTTACATTGGCTTGGCTGGGCTCCTCGCAAGCCGGCCGGGCATTGCGCATGTATGCTGACGATGCCTATGTCAGCGCCGCTGTACAATGTACACCCTGCATGAGCATATGCTGATGCGAGCTCAGAGGTCAGGCAAGTCAGACCTCGACTGTCGCCTTGCACAATTCCCAAATAATGGTATTAAAATCTGTGCGCATCTCTGCATTTTGACATCTGTAGTATAAGTTCGAATATTTGAAGCGCCGATATATAGCCAACAACTTTATCTGTGTATTTCTTATCGCAATAAGAAGTGAAAGGAATATAAAACACATAAAGGGCATATTAAAAATGAGGCAAAGGCATGCGCATCTAGCTAGCTAGGCTAAAAAAAGCAGCGCAGTAAAAAATAAAATTAGGCGCACGAAAAGTTTCTATAATACTCAAAGTAGCAAAGCATACATTTTATATATGATATCAGTAAATAACAGAACCAAAAAACTGAATATGCAGAATTTTAGTAGAAGATTATGAAATTGATAAGAGCGGGCAAGTATTTTTGCATTATTTTACAAAAGCTGATTAATTAATTTGCTATCGTGCAGGTAGGAAAGTTGAAGCTATAATATTAAAGTATTCGGTAATTAAATTCTGTTGCTAAGGTAAACAGCGGGAGTAAATTTGCATTTAGTTACTAGCCAGATTGCCTCGCCATCTAAACAGCGGTAGCACTTATTTTCCGCCGCCGGCGCTGTGGCGCAGGTCGCTCAGCGCCCGGCGCAGCAGGCCGTAGCGCGAGACGCCGGGCCACAGAAGGGCGCCGAGCGCCGCCACGTAGCCCAGCAGGAGGCCGCTGACGCTGGCGCCGATCAGCGCCACGGCTAGCAGGGCGGCGCCGGCGCCAAGTGCAAAAGCGCGCGGACGATACCGCCGAATGGCGAAAATTCGGCGAATGGCGGCGGCGAGGGAGTCGCCCCGGGCCGACAGGCGGCGACAGACGGCGGTGTAGCAGGCCTGCGGGAGTGAGGGGGCGGCACGGGTTCTCAGTGATGCAGACTGCGGATGCTGCAAGGACTCAGCGGGCAAGAGAAACATTACTCTAAAGCTGGGGTGGATTTTAAGCAAGGTATGATTTCAGATTGTATATGATTTTAAGTTGTATATGATTTCAAGTTTTACATGATTTCAAATTGTACATGATTTCAAATGGTACATGATTTCCAATTGGGCATGATTTTAAATTGTACATGATTTCAAATTGTACATGATTTCAAATGGTACATGATTTCAAATTGTACATGATTTCAAATTGTACATGATTTCAAATTGTACATGATTTCAAATGGTACATGATTTCAAATGGTACATGATTTCAAATTGGGCATGATTTTAAATTGTACATGATTTCAAATTGTACATGATTTTAAATTGTACATGATTTTAAATTGTACATGATTTCAAATTGTACACGATTTCAAATCGGGCATGATCTGAGCGGGCGCAGCCCCAGACGCCCAGCTCACCTGGTCAGCCTCGGTCCAGGACTCTCCCAGCAGCAATGGGGCCAGGAGTTTCGGCACGGCGAAATCGGCGGTCACGGCCAGCAGGCACAGGAGGGTCAGGCAGGCCAGCGGGGCGGGCCGGGCCACCGCCATCAGGGCGAAGGCGAGGGTGAGGCCGGCCAGCAGGCAGCCGAATGCCAGAGGCCGCTCCCAGTGCAGCACGGCATCGGCGCGGACCAGCACGTGGCGCCAGGGCTGCAGCGCGACTGCGAACTGGCTAGCGCGGGACTCGCGAACCTGCAGCTGAGTCTGCTCACTGTTGGATGACTGCATCTGGTGCAGCAAGCATTAAAACGTTGATATACTACTAGAAGTATTTTATACAGAACACGAACGCATACATGCGCAACCTTAGGAATCACCCAGCCGCTTCTATTGGCAACAGATACATGTAAGTCGCTATTGGCTGAGAGCAGTCACGTGACTACTATTCCGTCCAATAGCGACTTACATGTGTGTTGCCAATAGAAACGGCCGAGCGAATCCCAAGGTTGCGCCAAAGCATGACAAGAAGAGTAGCTTATCTGACTAAAATTTGGTGTTCAGCTATTCAGTTAAAGATCTTCTATAAGAATATTCTATAAAACAAATAGAGGTTCAGATTTTCTGTAAGAAATGAAGCACTATACAAAATATATTAGCTGAATAGAAGCCATATATTTGCAATAATCTGATTACAACTTGTTAAGAACCTAGAAAGTTTTCAAATAGTTAAAAACTGTATATTGCCCTAAAAATGTTTTAGATATTTAATTGCTAATATTATAGATGTATAAAATTTGTTTAAAACTTAATTTTAAAAGTATAAAAATCTTTCAATACCTGGCTCAAAATACTAAAAATGTTTTTATATCATCATTAAAAATGACAAGTTAATAAAAAAAATTTAGAAAATACTAGCAATCTAGTGCCCCCCTTCAGGGCACCTAGTAAGCAAGGAAAAAATGGAAAAATTAAAAAGCGCATTTTCTTAAGAACCAGTTCCTTCTTAAGTTTTAAAAATCACCACATTCAAGTAAAATTTTCATGGGCTATGGTTTGCTATGAATCTCTTTTTTTCTAAAATTAACAAAGACGACAAAATAAAGCTTTCACAAAGATAACAGACATTCCCTCTAAATAGAAAACATAACCAAGAAAGCAAGCATCCCCCCAGATAGCAAGCATCCCCCTAAATACCAAGCATCCCCCAGATAGCAAGCACCCCCCCCCACATAGATAGCAAGCATCCTGCAAATATCAAGCACCCCTAAATAGCAAGCATCCCTGGATAGAAAGAATCCTTTACATATAGATGCACATAGCTAGTACCTCTCTCTCTCCCAAATAGCAAGTACACCCCCTTGAGAGCAAGCATCCCCCGATAGTAAGCACACCCCCTAAATACAATAGCAAGTATCCTTTAGATAGCAAGCATTCACTAGACAGCAAGTAGCTAGTGCAAATATTTCAATTAATAATTCAATAAGCACTTTCTTAGGTAGTGCAATCCTTGGTCAATCAAGTGCAGTAATCCTTGGCTTATCAAGCAAAGTAATCCTTGGTTTATCAACATGCTTGGGCGCAACCTAGGGATTCACCCGGCCATTTCTATTGACAACACACACATGTAAGTTGCTATTGGACGGAATAGTAGTCACGTGACTGCTCTTGGATGGAATAGTAGTCACGTGACTGCTCTTCGCCAATAGCGACTTACATGTGTGTGTTGCCAATAGAAATGGCCGAGTGATTCCCAAGGTTGCGTATGTGTTTATCAAGTGCAGTAACTCTTAGTTTATCAAGTACATAATCTGTTGAAATGAACAAGTCATGAGCTGAGAGTATGCAAGACAAGACAAAAGTGCCAAGAGCACCAACAACCAACGATACAATTTATTATAAGCGAGGTTCAATAGTAGCCACCCCCATCCCATCCCAGGGCTAAAACACCAACAATGTACATTAAAATCACGATAGAGCAGAGACGTGCAAAGAGTGAGCCATGGACCATGAGTACACGCACAGAGTTAAAAACACAAACAATACATAGAGTAAAAGCATACCCCAACCTCACGCACCAGGCCCAACATAATCCTTGGTTTATCAAGTGCAGTAATCCTTGGTCAATCAAGTGCAGTAATCCTTGGTTTATTAAGCTCATAAAAAGAAAATTTCACTACTTTTATACACTTTATATACACAACTAAGATTTGAACCCAGGTTGCTGCATTAGCAGTCCAGTCTGTTCAGCTCTAGGCTAGCTCTCATTGAAGTTATTATCAGTGAATTTGTAGCACTTATATAATTCAACATTCATACCAAGTCAAATAGAGTAAAAGTCACATTAAGCAGTTATGACATTAAAGTTAACAAAATGGTTATGTAATATAAATCAAGTACTGTGCTATGCTTCCACACTCAATGCTGTAACACAATTCAATTCACTGTCAAAATTCAGCCAGTATACAGACGATAAATAAAAAGGCTATTATATTGCAATCTATTTTGGAATCATAATTCAACCAGTCAGTTTTTTTTCTAGCATTCTTACAATGCATTTCAAGTCAAAAGAGCTGCTTGACCTTTGCAAAAAAAGCATGTTTTTAAATATTTAATCCCTTTAGCATTGAGCAATTTCTTAGCCACGTTGCATGTACCATCACGAAAAAATTTCTAATCAAACAATGCAAGTTTGAAGAAAATTGGTTGAGCCATTTTTCTAAAACTGATTGAATACCTAGATAGATACCAATAGACCATTTTTAGTATTTAGAAAATATTATAAATAGCTAAATAATATAGGGCCTATTAAACTAATATCTTAATTATTAATTATTTATATTTATACTTCAATAATTACCAATAAGATTAGTTTATAAAATGTAAAATAGATTTTTAAAACTTGAATTACTACAATTTGATCTAATTCATTAAATTTCATTAATCATATGACATTATTCATTAAAATTATTCATTAAAACTTCAAGCTCATTTCTATATTCACAAATTATTCTATAATTTATCTAGGAAAAAAGTAAAATAACTATTAAGGAGGTAAAAGGCTGCTAAGACTCAGAAATATATAATTAATCAAGCAATTGTAAAAACAATGCTAAGATTAAAAAGACTAAGAATAAAGGAAGGGCTAGATGTCAGTTATTTTAATATAAAACATATGATAAAAATTCTATGCATCAAACTTCATCATAGAAAATACTATGAATGTTTTTATAATTTGCATAGGGCCTACTAACAAATATTTTTTATATTCAATCTACTGAGCTACATGCTATCAGCATCCTTGAAGCCGAAAAAATTCGTCTTAACTCTAAAGAAACCAGTATAGCTTTGCTAGAGAGTGCCGTGTCAAATAATCAGTTATAACTGTTAAGCTCACTATACCGTAGGCGTAGTGTAGTCTCGAAACGATCATAACGAAGTTTCACAGAACCTACTTTCACAGAATCGCCGAACGGTTTGAACTTTTGTTTTTTACTCAGAAGAACAAGTTTTCGTTAAAGACATAAGAAAAATACGTTTTTTAGTGATATAAATCAAGAAAAGGGTAAATAAAAAATATATAAATAATATGCATATCTTTTTTGTGTAAAGGACTGTTGCTACGATGTTCCTACTATCTTCAAAGTTCAAACAATCAGCATCATTAACTTATTTTTCTCACCAAAACAATCTGTGAGAAGATATTTGCTTGAAGTTATGACAACTAGCATGTCCTAATGGGAACAAGGACGATCGATGACCTTCTCCTTACGCAATACATTAAGGAACTTTCTACAAGTCAGACCATAGTCAAACAATGTGACTCATCGCCGTATAAGCTTCCGCTAAAGCATACAAACATCCTAGCAACGCATCGAGGGCTTCTGCCACGCCAGTCGGACAGTAGTCAAGACCCTAAAGATCGTAAGTGCAACAGTGCGAGATCAAGATCTTCAGGTCCGACAGGTATTCAACGGAAGACTCGTCTTTCAGTCGCTGGAAACGGATTAACCGAAGGTGAGTCAAAACAAAGGACAAGAAACAAAAGCATCGACAGTGAGGAAATCAACGAAGCAGATTTAACCCACGGGAGCCAACGTCGAAGCTCCCATTCAAGGAGCAGAAGAACTAAGTCCAGCGTTCCAGCATACTTGCAAGTTCCTTCCGTTTATGTCGTCACTGCCTTTATAAACGGTGATAGAAGCAAAAGTGCTCGTGTTTCGGCGCCAAATTTTGAAAAGCTGCTTGAACAGTGTACCAAAAAGCTCAGATTATCTAGTGCTGCTAGGAAGCTGTTCTTGAGTTCTGGAAAAGAAGTTCCGAGAACTGCAACAATTCCAAGAGGAACTGAAATATATGTCTCCGTTGGCGAAGCTTTTAAAGACCCAGCAAAACTACTAGAGAAGAGACTCAATTTGGGAGCTGATGTCCAATGGACTCTGAACGGCATCAATCTGCCCAGTGACAGGGAGAGAGAAGCAACCAGACCCGTGTCGACCCCACGCGGCTTGAGTGAACAGGCGACTCGCAGGAGAATACTCATCTTTCCTAATGGAAAAGGAATCAACGGAATCGAAATACTAGCCAATGTTTCGAATCTTGACGAACTCAAGTACAACTGTACGCTGAAGTTCAACTTTGGTCAGCACATCAAGCGAATTCTTTTAAATGATGGAGTTGAAGTAGAGAATATTGAGGCAGACATTCCTGAAATTGATCCTCTGCTGAATAATTCTCATGGCACTCCCCTTTTGGGACCTGTGTGGGCCAGCAAGGGCGAGGACATCAGCCCAATGGGAGTCGAGGAATACCTCCGGGACGTTATTCGATTCGTAAAACAAAAGAGGAAATTGTCCCGAGACTATCGAAGCCAGCTCAAATTGGTCTACAACTCGGATGACAGAGAGTCTCTGGCTAAGGACAAGAAGCTGACCGATAAAAAGATTCTGTCGATGACCGACGACGAAATTCAGTCGGAGTTGGACAAAGAGGGCGACAAGATCAGGCAGTACAATGCTTTCCTGGAGAATCACGAGCTCATGCTCGAGTACGTTGAGCCAGAAGCAAAAAATGAGCAAGAAGAGGGAAGCAAATTTACAATGAAGCACATTAGGGCTCTTCCAGAGAACCACTCTCTGGTGTCTGGCAGCCCAGGTCTTCGAGTGATCGTGTTCATGAATGGCACGGACTCCAATCCTGTCAACGCATTCTTTAACATTCACGAGGCGTCGCGTGGTCTTAAGAAAGACAAAAACCGCAGGCAGATAATTTTTCAACGCTTTCTGGACAGCTTATCAGCTAATTCTCTGCTAGCCCACAAGAGCAGCAAGTCAAAGGGCATTCTTGTTCGGCGGGTGTTCACTAAGACTGGAACTGAGATCACGGATGCCATGACAATTGAGCAGGAGCAACAAATCTGGATTTCTCACGGCGAAGACTGGATTGACCCGTTCACCTACTGCCTACAGGCCGAGATCAGCAAGGTGACCGAGTGGAAGAAAGGAGACCGCAGGTTTGCCATCGTTCGATCCGAGATGCCGCAGATCGATGAGAAGACAACCTGGCGAGCGCAGCTCGGCGTTCCAGACAACATCGAGCAGCACCTTCTGCCCGAGCCGGAGCCGAGGAACGAAGAGGAGGAAGAGCCTCAGGAAGAGGAGAAGCTACCAGAGGAATCTGTGCCAGACGATGGTTGCTTCCTGACGAACTCAAAGAATAGGCAACTCTGCCTGTTCGTGGAGCCCGTAGTTGGGACGCAGCGACAGCCAAAAGAGGCTCCAAACGCTGGTGACGGTGGCGACAAGGCGAAGCACGTGTGGCCGGTGTGGCCTCGAGCGGGCGTTTCTCAGATCTGGGTTGTGCACAAGAGTGGCCAGATTACCCTGAAGAATTTCAAAATCGCTCTGACCTTGGTCGATGCAGAGATTCAGACCGACTTGCAGGGTGCGACCATGAGAGGCCGGCTCGTTCAGTTCACTCCTCTGGAAGAAGACCGAGTTCCGGCCGCGCAAAAGTGGGAGTTCGGCAGAGATGGACTGATTTACTCCCAGATGGAGCCAGGTTTTGTGCTTACGTACCTGGGTGGCTTGTTGGACGAACCCCACACAAGGCCCAAGAATGAGCTGTATGAATCCAGCTTGAACTATCGCAACATGCTAGCCGCCTGTGAGCCCCTTTCGTCACGTGACGATGTGAGCGGCAAGTTGCGGGAGCAGCTGGATAAGTACCAACGATTCGGCCTGCGCCTTAGCAAGTTCGAAAACTTTAGCACCTGGAGGAAGGCCGGCGAGGGCAATGAGAAGTCTGAAAAGCACAAGGATCCCAAATGGAGCAAACTGGCTCTACTCTGGCCAACTGACAAGAATGGTGACCTGATTGAGGATCTTGACTGGCCGCTGGAGTGCCACATGCTGGCTTTCGCTCCTCCGCTCAAAGAGTTCAAGCCAGAGACTGAGAGCCCAAAACGATTCTTTTGCTTGAAAAACGGCGAGAGAAAGGAGCAGTTCGGCGTGTTCGTCACAGCCCCGGACATGACCAACATGAAGAAGCAGAAGAAGCAGGGCAAGAAAAAGGGTAGCCGGAAGCATCAGGCAGCAAGCAGTCAGGAAGAGACGGATTCATTTGTAGTTGATGACTACATTCACGTTCCCCATTGCTCAGAGATGACTGTGCAGCAGGTGGAGTTCAAGATCTTCCTGGAGTGCTGCACCAACCTCCTCGGCCTGTCCTCTGCGGCAAGGCGACTGTTCGATGAGAATGGAATTGAGCACGAATCATTGGAGAAGCTTGAAAAAGACCAAAAACTGTACGTCTCCGTTGGCGAGCCGTGGTCGGATCCGAAGTACTCGAAGCAGCAGCTGGAAGCCCGATCGATGCTCGTCAAGCTAGCTGAAGATGTTGACAAGATTCGCAGCTTCGTGGCCTTGAAGCAAACTGCGGCACTGGTGATCACAGCCGAAAGTTTGACCGCCGGCTCGAAGCTCGGCGTGTCCCGGGACCTGCTGACCAAGCGAGAGCGCCGCGCGAAGCAGCTCCAAGAGTCGGAGAGCCCGCCAGATGCGAACTTTGATTCCAGCAACGAGGATGAGGATGAAGAGGAGGACGAAGGACTCACTGCTCACCAGCGGGCCTGCCGCCGCAGTGACGCTGAGAAGGTGAGACGCGACGGTCTGAAGTGGCCGTGGGAGAGAATTGTGAACAACGACTTGGATCAAAGCGCTGATGATAGCGCTGAACGGCAGGCGCCAGACCCGGCGCCGGCGAAAAAACATCGTCAAAACAAGAGTTTGAGTCTGAAGCAGTTTGTTCTGGAAGACGGGTTCATCTCGGCTAGAGAAAATTCCAATCTCGTCCTGACTGCCGCTGCCAGCCCAGACGCTCGCGTCCTTGAAGTGTCACTGGAAAAGCGGGCGCCAGACAATTTATTCCAGCGCTGGCAGCTGAATAACAACGGCTCAATCGCTCTGAAGTACCGGCCAGGTAATGTTCTCACAGTCAAGCTGCCCACTGTGACACGATTCTCATCTGAGACAGTCGACATCGAGTCTTCCATGCTGACTGTGCAGCCGCTGAAGGCATATCAGTTCGGTCGGGCTCACCAGCTGTTCTCCGTTGACAGCCAGCGGTCGACCATCTGCTGCTTTGCGACAAGCGCTTTGGACGTCGCCGTTACCTCGGCGAACCAGTCTGGCTGCTGCACCTACTATGTGAGCACCGTTAAGGGCGAGAGCCTCGATCAGCCGGGTTACATAGCCTACCTGGAGACCAGGCAACAGGAGTCACGAGTTAAGAAATGCTCAGTGTGCGTCTCCTGTGCCAAGTCTCTCCGCGGAAAGTACAAGCTCCAAAAGATCGCCCCGGGCGCCCGGACGGACTTTGCCTGCGCGTTTGGCAGGGCCAACGAGCTCGGACTGAAGGAGCGTGGCTCCTTTGCAGTACTCAACGATAAGATTGACCTGGCTGAAGGAGAGGACAAGGCCACGCTGAAGCGCTGGGAGGATGAGATCCAGGTGCAGCGGAACAAGCTGTCGGTCAAGGCCATTTCTAACCGCCTGTCCGAAGCACAAACTCCTCGGCCGATCCGCGTCCTGGCTTATCGCAACGGCGAAGGCCGGCTGTGCAAGCCCGTGCCGGTCTACGGCACCAGCCTGCAGGGCATCATGGACCAGTGCGCTTCAAAGCTGCGCATTTCCTGGGCGGTGCGCAAGCTCTACCTGGAAGACGGAACCCCGGTGCTGGACTTGGACGACCTGCGCAGCTGGTGCGCCACTCACGCTGAGCAGGTGCGTAGGCGGCAGAAGGAAATCGAAGAAGGCCGCCTGCAGCCGGAGATGGACGAAATTCGAGACGAGGTGGAAAAGTCAGGGACTCCTAAGGTCGACCCAACACCAGAGAATTCGCCCCGCAGTCCCGAGAAGTCTGTCATCAGTAGACGCGACAGTTTGGAGCCCAGACTCAAGCAGAAATATTTCGTGATTGGCTCAAACTTTACAACGCCAACTGCCTACACAATGTCCATTAGTCTCTACTCCATTAACTTCCTGGACGAGATCCTACCGCAGGAGAGACTCGACTCGGGGGACACCGAAATGATTGTGCGGTACAGCATCTTCGGTCAGACGATTTGCACAGACCCGTTCATCAACGAGGAAGCGTTCGAGGGCGAGAAGCGCGAGATTCAACTCAAATCAGAGCTGCCGATTCTGCGCCGGTTCTTTAAGGAGAAGTTCAGCCTGATGAAGTTCGACCTGGTCCGAATGCCGGAGGAGACGGTGCTGGCCACGAGCTACGTTCCCCTGGACACGCTGGTCCGCGAGGAGCACGAGGAGTTCGTCAACTCCACCAAGATCGCGGCCGACTACGCCTGGTACAAAAAGTCGGCCGCGAAGCCGAAGGGCCAGAGAACCCACGCGTCGTTGCACGTGGAGATCAGCATCACCGTGTCCATCGACATCGAGGTGGACAATGATGACGAAAGCGGAGATGCTGGCGAGTTGAGAGAAGCTCAGGCGATGCCAAGCGAGGCGGCTGCCCCTGCTGACTCTAATACAGCGGAGGAGGCCGGCGCTGATCCAGCAGCAGATGCTGCAGAGTCGCTTCAGGCCGAATCCGCGGTGCTGAAGGACGAGCAACCAGCGCCAGACCCACATGAAGTTGTCGTCGAGCTCTGGGCCTCCACTGGAGAGGCCTTCGTGCCGCTGCACCAGGCTCACAGAGAATTCCGCAAGATGGCTCAACAACGCAAGGACCTGCGCCAGGTTCTCAACAGCAAGGATGCCGACAAGCACATACTCAAGATGATGCAGGGCCGCCGACTGCAGGCCCAGGAGCCGGGCACGTTTCGGTCAACCACCGACCCCCAGAACCCGGTAGTCGTTGAGGGCGGCTGGCAGACGCCCAAAGGCGAGGAAGTGATGGTTGAACGCGAGATAAGCGAGCTGGAGGGCAAGGAGGCGAAGATCCGGGAGAAGCACGCAGCCAAGCAGTCTCAGCCACGCCGTCCCGCGTTCGACTTCGACAGGCAGCTGTACCGACAGTCCAGCATGCTCCGGCTGCGCGTGTTTGTCAACGGCGAGGATCCGAAGACGGCAACGACAGTCTGGGCTGAGACCATCCACCAGGTTCTGGACACGGCGACAACTCGACTGGGCTTGCGAAAGCCGGCCAAGATTCTCTTCTGCCTCGACGGCAAAGACGTACACGACATCGGGCAGCTGAGCCGGGACCAGCTACTTTGCGTGTCCAGCGGCGAGCCCTTCCAGCCACCCGGGTCGGCGCTGGAGACCGTGGAGATCAAAGCCAACTGGGGCCGCGCCAAGCGCCAGTACGGCCCCGGCGCCACCAACTTCCACGTGCAGGCGCGCAGCCACCCCCTGGTCGGCGTGGACCCGTTCGGGCCGCCGCTGCACGGCGCCAACGCGAAGCCGTCGCCACCGCTGGTGCCGATCTACGACAGTCGGCGCGTCCGCGTCTTCGAGAACGGGCGAGCGGTCGGCGAGCCGGAGAGCGTCTTTGGCGACTCGCTGGAGGCCCTGCTGGCGGCCGCCACCAAGCGACTGAAGCTGCGCAATCCGGCCGTCTGCTTCTACAACGAGGAGGGCCACCGGGTGCTCAGCTTCAACGAGATATCGCGCGATGACCTGCTGTACGCGTCCACCACCAACAAGGGCTTCATCCGGCCGGAGAGGCGCTGAGACCCGAGAGCTTCGTCTGTGCACTGCTGTAGACTTGAGCAACTTTTGCAGCGCAAGCATGCAAATTCTTAATTTTAAATCCGTGCCTATTTCTGATTTGGTGTTTATGACAAATCGATTTTGAATAGTTTTGACAAATATCTAGCATCTAAAGTAGAGCTGGACATTTTTCCTAGATTGCAAAAGCTAAGCAAAACCAGGATTTTTGATACGAATGAAGCTTTACTAAACTTTGTTAGAATGTTTACGGTCGTAGTTATTTTGCTGAGTGCAAGAGAAATCACAACTGTCTTTTTATGTGCCTATTATTTTTGCTTAATCAAATGCCAAAACACGATACTTATGCAAATTTAAACTCAAATTAATTGAAATATTTTGTTTCTGATTGACTCCCCGCGCACAGAATCCCCGCTGCCTGCCTGATTCATCTTCTGGCTGAGATGGGCTTGAGAAAATAAGCAAAGTTTTTCTTGTTTTAATCCGTATTGATTGTTTTTAATAATCGCCTCCGATTTTAATATCTAATTAGCAGATTTTTATCGATATTTTTATTGATTTATTGATTGATATTTTTCAACAATTTTTCCGTAATAGCTAAATTGGGTGATTTTTACATATCCGATGGAGCACTTGTACAGCCGATTCAAATTGAAATATCATATTAACTCTCTCTTCTGGCCTGCTATTGTACTACTAGTATGGCAGTAGTAGTATCTCCCGCGCATGGTTTCGCTGTGTGAGCTACTGACTACCCTGCTACTTATGATTGCAGTAGGACCCACTGAACCCGTTTGCTGTGGCACCCACCCTGTCTCCCAACTCTGCGCTCTTACACATTTTGGCCTTTTCAAATCCGTCTATCCGTCTCTATCTATCAGTTTATTAAATATACATTATTGAATACTGCTTCGATGTCACAATGACTTTCTTGGTTTTTTAAGACTCGAGTCGCATCTTTCAGACAGGCTGCTCAGAACAGGGAAATCAGCCCTGCTTCAATGTAGCTTATGGCTGCGAAAAAAAGCTTGTGTTTGAGTGCGCGTCCAGGTCTCGGCGTCACCACATGGAGCAGCGCCGCCTCGGACTACAGGACAGTCCTCAGAACGAAAGACTGCCCCAGGCAAGCCTGTGGTGACATCAGCAACGGGCACTGCTTGAACTCTACCGCAGGGACATCAGGGCGGTGACCATGGCCCTCTCGGTAGATGGCTGCTTTGCCAGGCATCGTCACCTCCAGGGAAAAATCCGTAGCGAGGAATGCCCATTCTGCCTCTCTGGTGTCGAGAATGCGGAGCACTTCATCTGTGAATCTTCACCTTCATCATCGCCTTTACTCAGGACAGGCTCACCTCCCTCGGCACAAACCCGGACCTCTCCGACGTTTTCATGTCCGAGAATCTCTGCCAGCTCGTCCGTCCGCTACCTAAGGGCTACTGGGCGAGCGACCATCCACCTCCTGGACTCTCCGGAGGGGGACCGCACTGCGGACACCACCGGAACTCCCTTTCGCAGGAGATTTCATATCTCCTGCGAACACGCCCCGATCGCAGTTGCCTACTTTCAGTAGCAAGTTCGGCACTGACTGAATAGCACAAAAGTGCAAAGTGTCCTAACATTCAATTAGCTAGAAAATGAGCATTGGCGACTCGTGACTACAGTTGTTTAGCCTCAATCTCATTCAGCATCTTGCACTTAGGCCTTACCGGAGTAATTAATGGGCTGATGGCGCTCTGATAAAGCCGATATAATCTGCGAATCACGTGGCTGCCCGACCCCCCCCCCCGTCGCCGCTTCATCAAATTTAGTGACAGAAAGAGGTGATGCTCAGAGTGAGCGGGCCAGAAACAAAGAAGTCCCAATCAATCAGACTGATGAACTAGATAAGGAGATATCCAAGCGAGCTCTCGGCACTTCTGTCCAGAGCCGGCGGCAGCAACAGGGGCTGCGCAGGGTCGGCCAGACAGCCGCAATCCTCCTTTTCCAGCCTTGAGCCCCGTATAATCCCAGATTGAGAATTTTGAATTAAAAAAAGAAGCAAAAAGGATTAAATTAATATATTACTCTATTTGACCTTCACTTGTGACCTTGCTTTATATTTTAATGCTTAAGCATATATGAGCTGAAAACGAATTTCAAACTCAGGGACTGCAGGCTGCTGTATCAGCATACGGAGAAGTGCAAATGGAAAGTAGCACGAGACAGATAATAGCAAATGTGATGATGATGGGGAAGGTAAAGCTGGGAGCTGCTCACAGTGCGTTAAGTCTGAGGGGATGGTCTGACATTGACGGGAAAAATACACAAAAGGTACAAACGATTCAGTTTTTCTGGGTGCACAAAATGAATTGAATAATTTTTTCTTATAAATGTAATCACATTTTATAAGTTTCAATTGCACTCAGATGAGCACCCTACCCAACTCAGATGAGCACCCTACCCAACTCAGAGGAGCACCCTACCCAACTCAGATGAGCACCCTACCCAACTCAGATGAGCACCCTACCCAACTCAGATGAGCACCCTACCCACCTCAGATGAGCACCCTACCCAACTCAGATGAGCACCCTACCCAACTCAGAGGAACACCCTACCCAACTCAGATGAGCACCCTACCCAACTCAGAGGAACACCCTACCCAACTCAGATGAGCACCCTACCCAACTCAGATGAACACCCTACCCAACTCAGAGGAGCACCCTACCCAACTCAGATGAGCACCCTACCCAACTCAGATGAGCACCCTACCCAACTCAGATGAGCACCCTACCCAACTCAGATGAGCACCCTACCCAACTCAGATGAGCACCCTACCCAACTCAGATGAGCACCCTACCCAACTCAGAGGAGCACCCTACCCAACTCAGATGAGCACCCTACCCAACTCAGATGAGCACCCTACCCAACTCAGATGAGCACCCTACCCAACTCAGAGGAACACCCTACCCAACTCAGATGAGCACCCTACCCAACTCAGAGGAACACCCTACCCAACTCAGATGAGCACCCTACCCAACTCAGATGAGCACCCTACCCAACTCAGATGAGCACCCTATCCAACTCAGATGAGCACCCTATCCAACTCAGATGAGCACCCTACCCAACTCAGATGAGCATCCTACCCAACTCAGATGAGCACCCTACCCAACTCATATGAGCACCCTACCCAACTCAGAGGAGCACCCTACCTAGAATCCAATATTCAAAATCCCAAGCAGCCTAACACAGATCCCGAATCCCCCAGTCTGCTCAGAAGCATTTCCCTGTCGGTTCAGAAAAGCGATCTGAATTCCCTTGCACAGCAGGGGCAGGGAAGCCACCTGCCATCCTCAATTGAATCTGCCGTCCCAAATCCTCAATTGAAACAGAGAACACGGAAACTCAATAGCTGCTATCGCAGGTGCAAACAGAACGATGCCCCCCCCCCATTTCTATTTGAGCAGCGAATTCCTCAGCAAGCACGCAAACTCAAAGCAGAATTTTATCCGCTATCGAGTGTTGGCTCACTTCTCCTTGCACACCTGCTGCAGTTGCCAGCTGGCCTTGGGGTGATGCAATTTGTGCAATTTGCAAAATTCTGCCGATTGGAGCAGGGAGGAAATATCCTTTGTCGACTTCTGGGGTGGACCCGTCCCCTCGTTGCGTTTCCAAATTATTTTCTGCGTTTTCCCAACAAACATAGAGAAAGCGTCACTGAATGGCGCTAGCGTCACTCAATTGGCGCCAGCGTCACTCAATTGGCGCCAGCGTCACTCAATTGGCGCCAGCGTCACTCAATTGGCGCCAGCGTCACTCAATTGGCGCCAGCGTCACTCAATTGGCGCCAGCGTCACTCAATTGGCGCCAGCGTCACTCAATTGGCGCCAGCGTCACTCAATTGGCGCCAGCGTCACTCAAATAGCGCCAGCGTCACTCAAATAGCGCTAGCGTCACTCAAATAGCGCCAGCGTCACTCAAACAGCGCCAGCGTCACTGGATCGCGCACTTGTCCTGCGCATCAGCCAGGACCCTCTGCGGCACGCCGGCCACGGACCGCACGGTGTCCCGCACGACGCCCTCGGGCAGGAAGGAGGCCAGGTTGTCCTCGGCCGGGTCCCGCTCGGCCGCCAGCTCCTCTGCCGTTTTCCGCTTCCGGCCGAGGCGGCCCGCTGCGCCGCCGAAAAAGTGCTCGTCACCGTCGCCGAAATGCTGCGGGTCCGCCTTCTTGGGAATGTTGTACTGCTCGGCGGGAGGGACGAGGAATATTTGAATTTTTTCTTGTCAGATTTTATCTTCCATGATAATTCCCTTCCACAGAGAATTGCCCCTCCCGATAATTCCCCTTCCCAATAATTCTCCTTCACGATAATCCACCCTCCTGATAATTCCCCTTCCTGATAATTCCCCCTTCCCGATAATTCCCCTTCCCGATAATTCCCCTTCCCGATAATTCCCCTTCCCGATAATTCCCCCTTCCCGATAATTCCCCCTTCCCGATAATTCCCTTCCCGATAATTCCCCTTTCCGATGATTCCCCTTCCCGATGATTCCCCTTCCCGATGATTCCCCTTCCCGATAATTTCCCTTCCCGATAATCCCCCCTCCCGATAATTCCCCTTCCCGATGATTCCCCTTCCCGATAATTCCTCATTTCTAAAAAATTCCCCTTTTTCTGGATAATTCCCCTTCCCGATAATTCCCCTTTTTCGATAATTCCCCCTAAAAACAGCTTAGTGAGCCCTGTTGCTGTGAATTTCCCAATCAGAGCACGAGTTGGTTTGGCTATGAGCCGCAGCCGCTCCTGACCTGCCGCCTCTCACCTTCTCCCGAATCCCCTGCCGCATCTCCTCCCTCTCAGCCTCCATTCTGCGGTGCTTCTCCTCCCGCTTTCGCTTCTCCTCTGCCAGCGCCTCCGCGATCGCCGCCCGCTGCTCCGCCAGGCGCTCCGCGTCCTCCGCGCTCGTCTCGTCACCGCCGGTCATCTTGCCTGCCACGGGGACAGTTGGGGACTCAGTGAGTGAATTGGGAACTCAGTGAGTGAATTGGGAACTCAGTGAGTGAATTGGGGACTCAGTGAGTGAGTTGGGGACTCAGTGAGTGAGTTGGGGACTCAGTGAGTGAGTTGGGGAGCTCAGTGAGTGAGTTGGGGACTCAGTGAGTGAATTGGGGAGCTCAGTGAGTGAGTTGCGGACTCAGTGAGTGAGTTGGGGACTCAGTGAGTTAGTTGACAACTCAGTGAGTGAGTTGGGGAGCTCAGTGAGTGATTTGGGGAGCTCAGTGAGTGAGTTGCGGACTCAGTGAGTGAGTTGCGGACTCAGTGAGTGAATTGGGGAGCTCAGTTATCCATCTCACCTTTGACAGACTCCATCTGTTTTCCCACCAGCTGTTTGGCGATGAAGCTGGCCATGGCTGCTGACTGCACCGAGGCGTTTTGTCTCCGCAAAGCTGTGTTTTTTATAGAAAAATCTCCTTGAGTGGCCGCCCTGTCGATGAGGCAGAGGGTGACGGGATGCAGACGCTAAGGCTGGTGCTTTAGAAAGCAAGGAATCTGTTGATGGATGGAGCCGAGCGCAGGGGTTGTTAAGGGGGGAATTTATTTTTAAACTCCGCTCTGAGCGGGCTGAGGTTGCCATCCCGGCAGGCCTGCATGCATTGGCTGAGGGGGGGCACGGAGACCCGAGGGGAGCTCAGGACAGATCCCCGAGCTGGCATGCGGCTCGGGTAATGAGACACTGCCGGGTACTCGGGCCGGGCAAGGGGAGGGCGGAGCTTGGCTCTGCTCCGATAAATACAAAGCAGGTAAGAATTCCGAAGATGGAAATGGACTTCGAATGCGACACCCGGGAGAAGCAGCGAACCCTGAGGTAGTTTCCCAGCCGACCCTTAGCAACCTGAGCTGGGAAATGTCGTAGCGCTCAGAGAGACAGGCCTTTTACTCTGGCGAGTCGATGATTCAGAGGGAATCTGTGGCGGATGAGTCGGAAATTCACTCCCGAGTGCACCAGCGCCCCCCCCCCCGAGCAGATGCGATCCTACTCATTCTAGTCCACCCGAAGCCGCTGCCTGCCTTCTTTTTTTCAGACCCAACTGGGGGATCTTAAGCTAGTTAGCTCCCCAATTAATTTTCCCCTACAGACAGTCTTCCCCTCACAACCCGGACTCCCATCGCTCACCCGGAATCTCCCCCTTATCGCCGCTCGTCCTCACATCTAAGAAGGCTAATTTTCAAGCCTCAGCTCTTCTCAGAGAGCAATTCTCAGAGGGCGGCATCTTTGCCAGAAGTCGGGGCGCGGAGGCTGGGATTGAACTAATGTTGATGAGGCGGCTCACGGGGATGAAAGGGGCGGAGAGAGGCAGGCCTCAGTTTTCAGTCTGTTTCATCTGTTCGGATTTACGAGTACATTAAAAATTCGCTTTTTTATAACATCCGCAATAGACTACTAATTTTTTCAAGTAAGTAGTGTGATAAGAATACACGGCAGCTCTGAAATTTCACTGATTTTTATCATCAGGATACGAGTAAAAGGTTGATTATACAAACAAAATCGACAGACCAAAAACATTTTACCGATGAAAGGGCCTGAAAATAGTTGAATTCCTGCAATGCTCAATTCAAAAGTTCAATTTAATAGCCTGCTCAAGAACCCTCCTGAGCTCAAGCAACTCCTGTGGTGGAAAATTCTGGCTAGCAGTTAAAAAGCTACTCAATGAGCCATTGCTATCTTCATGCTTTTAAAAATATTTTCTGCGCATCAGGTGGTGTTTTGAAATGGCAATCATTCCGAGATTATTCTGGGCCGAGATCGTCCTAGAGGGATCTGCTGTTTTGATTCTGCTTTTTTATCTTTTCTGTGTTTTTTGAATATTTCCCTCACTATAGCAAATCATAAATAAATAATATTTTTCTCCCAGCAAATCATCTATTTAATTGTTAAAATACTTTGGAATTCAAAAAGCAATGATCAATTTTGCTCGAAAAGGTTTGCAGTACTTGCAGGGTGTACACTGCTTGCAGGGTGTACACTGCTTGCAGGGTGTACACTCTGCAGAGTGTAGACGGCCTGCAGGGTGTACAAGACTTGCAGGGTGTACAAGGCCTGCAGGGTGTACAAGGCTTAAGGGTGTACTAGGGGTGTAGAAGGCCTGCAAGGTGTATCAGGGGTGTACAAGGTCTGCAGGGTGTACAAGGGGTGTACGAGGCCTGCAGGGTGTACAAGGCCTGCAGGGTGTACAAGGCTTAAGGGTGTACAAGGCTTAAGGGTGTAGTCGTACAAGATATTGCACGGGGGTCTTAATAGATATTTTGTTTTAGTAAACAAAAGTTCCAAGGGCAATTGGCAGTCAGTATTGTAGGATTAAAATTTTTCATGTCTTATTTTTTCAATAATGATACTGCCTGAGCACTAACTTACTCAGCAACAAAAGTTTTGATGCAGCCGTCACAGCCGTGTCCGAATTCTTGAGAGAAAATCTGCAGGAATAACAACTGATTAAGTCTTAGCCCTCGTCCCAAGAAATCCTATATATTATCTTATCGCTGGCTTGGAGCAACCCACTTGGGCTCCCAATTCTGCCGCCGTGACACAAACTGCGTAAATAGTTTACAGAGTGGAATCGGATTGAGTGGGGATGTACATTGCGGTCTGCCTGGTCAGAGTGGAATCGGATTGAGTGGGGATGTACATTGCGGTCTGCCTGGTCAGAGTGGAATCGGATTGAGTGGGGATGTACATTGCGGTCTGCCTGGTCAGAGTGGAATCGGATTGAGTGGTGATGTACATTGCGGTCTGCCTGGTCAGAGTGGAATCGGATTGAGTGGGGATGTACATTGCGGTCTGCCTGGTCAGAGTGAAATCGGATTGAGTGGGGATGTACATTGCGGTCTGCCTGGTCAGAGTGGAATCGGATTGAGTGGGGATGTACATTGCGGTCTGCCTGGTCAGAGTGGAATCGGATTGAGTGGGAATGTACATTGCGGTCGGTCTGCCTCGTCAGAGTGGAATCGGATTGAGTGGGGATGTACATTGCGGTCGGTCTGCCTGGCCAGAGTGGAATCGGATTGAGTGGGGATGTACATTGCGGTCGGTCTGCCTGGCCAGAGTGGAATCGGATTGAGTGGGGATGTACATTGCGGTCGGTCTGCCTGGCCAGAGTGGAATCTGATTGAGTGGGGATGTACATTGCGGTCTGCCTGGTCAGAGTGGAATCGGATTGAGTGGGGATGTACATTGCGGTCGGTCTGCCTGGCCAGAGTGGAATCGGATTGAGCGGAGATGTACATTGCGGTCTGCCTGGTCAGAGTGGAATCGGATTGAGTGGGGATGTACATTGCGGTCTGCCTGGTCAGAGTGGAATCGGATTGAGTGGGGATGTACATTGCGGTCGGTCTGCCTGGTCAGAGTGGAATCGGATTGAGTGGGGATGTACATTGCGGTCTGCCTGGTCAGAGTGGAATCGGATTGAGTGGGGATGTACATTGCGGTCTGCCTGGTCAGAGTGGAATCGGATTGAGCGGGGATGTACATTGCGGTCTGCCTGGTCAGAGTGGAATCGGATTGAGTGGGGATGTACATTGCGGTCTGCCTGGTCAGAGTGGAATCGGATTGAGCGGGGATGTACATTGCGGTCTGCCTGGTCAGAGTGGAATCGGATTGAGTGGGGATGTACATTGCGGTCTGCCTGGTCAGAGTGGAATCGGATTGAGTGGGGATGTACATTGCGGTCTGCCTGGTCAGAGTGGAATCGGATTGAGTGGGGATGTACATTGCGGTCTGCCTGGTCAGAGTGGAATCGGATTGAGTGGGGATGTACATTGCGGTCTGCCTGGTCAGAGTGGAATCGGATTGAGTGGGGATGTACATTGCGGTCTGCCTGGTCAAAGTGGAATCGGATTGAGTGGGGATGTACATTAATGCATAAGTTGGGGTTTTAAGAATCCAATGTACTTTTTTGTTGCGTCGCCGAGCTGCAATTTGCTTGAGAAGCTGCTTGAACCTCGAAAAGAGAAACATCCAGACGGGGTTCCAATGCAGAGGCTCGTCAGGATCCCTTCAACAGTAATTAAGAACTTTGATCGGCCGATGAGGAACCTATAAAAGAATCTGAAGAGCAGTTTGATTGGCCCGGGCTGGGTTCCTGCATAAATAATAGATCAGGGGATGCCAACGCCCTGCGCTCAGAATGGTCTCTGGGGCTGCTGAGGAACTAATACAGGGGGCTGTGCGGCTGCCCTGCCATGACCTCCCCGGCATGAAAAATTAATGCAGGAGCCCTGAGTGAGTAACTCAGCTGCCGGGTGGCTGCGGCAGCGGACCCGCCTATCAAACCGACCAGCAGGTATTTATCAGGGATTTGCTGACAAGACAAAAATTATACTGATTTCTTCCAAAGAGAGACTGCCTCTTACTCTTCCTGTCGGTATGTTTCAATCGGGCGGTCTCTCCAGCATCCATCAGCATCAGCTCAAGCCCAAGGAGCTTCATCAACCTCAGCATCAGCTGCAACCGGCTCCGTTGGAGTTTCGGATTCGTCCCGGCTCGTCTAGAGAGACTTCGACAGGGAGCGACTTAGGGAGCCGGTCAGTTTGGGTCAGGGTCAGTCTTGGTCAGGGTCAGTTTGGATTAGGGTCAGTCTAGTTCAAGGTCAATCTGGGTCAGTCTGGCTCAGGGCCAAGGTCAGTCTGGGGTAAGGAGGTAGATAAAGCAGTAGATAGAGAGGTAGCTGGAGAGGTAGATATGGAGGTAGATAAAGCAGTAGATAGAGAGGTAGCTAGAGAGGTAGATACGGTAGCTAGAGAGGTAGATACGGAGGCAGATAAAGCAGTAGCTAGAGAGGTAGCTAGAGAGGTAGATAAAGCAGTAGATAGAGAGGTAGCTAGAGAGGCAGATAAAGCAGTAGATAGAGAGGTAGCTAGAGAGGCAGATAAAGCAGTAGATAGAGAGGTAGCTAGAGAGGCAGATAAAGCAGTAGATAGAGAGGTAGCTAGAGAGGCAGATAAAGCAGTAGATAGAGAGGTAGCTAGAGAGGCAGATGCAGTGGCTATCGAGTTAAAAATTCGCAATTCCGGAATCCGCAGGCGCCCAGTTTCCGGCACCCAGCCGGTCATCCGAGCTCCCCAGCAGCGCTCCATCTCGCGCAATCTGAGCAGCTCGCAGATGATCTCAGCAACCGGGAATGTCAGCAGCAAAATCCGCATGTTTGAGACGCTCGGCCAGCAGCCGCCGGCGCAGCAGCAGCAGCAGCAGCAGTTGCAGCAGTTGCAGCTTCCTCAGCAGCAGCAGAAAAGTTCTTCCACTCCATCAATGCTAGCGTCGCCTTCTTTGATCTCGCCGACAATAGCGCTGGAATTCGCTGGCGATGACGACGGCCTGGCAACAGTGGTTGCGGCTTCCCCGCCGAGTGCGCCGGCCAGCTTCCCTGGCTCCATCAGCCCGGCAGGCAGCAGCGAGCAGCTCCATCGCAATCAGCCTCGCCAGCGGCATCGGCAGCTGTCAGCCGGCGACTTTCTGAACGTCGGGCAGCCGCAGCAGTCAAGAAGCCAGTCTGCTTCTGGAAGCAACATAGAAGTTCTCACCATAGACAGACTGCCAGGTCTTCTAAAAGAAAATCTGTGTCACGTGACTCATAACCCTAGGCGTGAATACTTAGAATAGACGGTGCTAAATAACCAGACGTCCAGATCACGTGACAGATGGCCATAGCTCTCAAGGACGGAGAATCGGGTAGAGCAGATGTCGGCAAACTTTTTTACCTTAGGGGCCAGATTAGAGAACCTAAAGCATGACTGTGGGCAGGAGGGGGGGAGAGGAGAAGAGAGATGAGGAGAGAGGAGATTAGAGCGAAAATCGCTGAGAAGAGATATAAACCTTGAGCAGGCCGGGTTGCTATTGCGAAGTTTCAAAGGACCCGAGGGCCTGATAGAGAGGCCGCATGTGGACCGCGGGCTGGAGTTTGCCGACCCCCCTGGCTCAGAGCTTCAAAACAGTTTAGAGTAAGGCAGCTGCAGGTCCAGTGTGGCACTCACCTAAAAGTACACACCGTCCCCAATCGTTTCCCCTCCCCACCCGCGCAGGCGAGCTGTTCGGCATGGACATGCAGCTGGAGAACGGGCACTGGACGGCGAAGTCGATCCGGCCGAAGGGTCCGGCCGACCGCGCCCACCCGGCCGGCCTGTTCAGCGGCGACGCGGTGCTCTTCATCAACGACATCGACGCCAGGTCGGTGCCGCGCGACGAGATGCAGAATTTTCTAAGAAACCTGCCGCTCCGCTGCCGGCTGACGGTCCGGCGGGCCGTGCCGGACATTGTGCGGGCCACCCAGCGGAAGCTGTCCGCCTCATCGCCGGCGCTGGCGCCGACCACCGACGTGGCGCCGGCGCCATTCGTGCGCGATGACGGCAGCGCGCGGCGCAGTTTCCGCGAGGAGCACTCGGAGCAGATCCGGCCCAGCCCGAACTACATCCTGATGCCGCGATCGCCGCAGCTCGACGAAGTTCGCCTCACGGTGCGGAATAAGGCGCGCGGAGAGGAGCTGTGCCTAGGGCTCAAGTCGGGCGAGTTCGAAATGCGCGAGTACTTCATGGTGGGTTCCTTCCCTTCAAGCGGGGCGGGCCTGGGCGAACAGGCGGAGGATGAGGCAGATTGGGGGTGGGGCGGATTAGGGGGAGGATGGGGCGGATAAGTGGAGGATGGAGCGGATTAGGGGGAGAATGGGGCGGATTAGGAGTTATAGGGCGGAGAAGACAAAGGATGGGACGGATTCTGGGGAGGATGGGGTGGATTAGGGAGAGGATGGGGCGGATCAGAGGGAGGATGGGGCGGATCCGGGGGAGGATGGGGCGGATCCGGGGGAGAAATAGGGCCAGGGGGAGGGATTGGGGGGGGGGTGAAGGGCAGAAGAGCATCAGCAGAGGATGAGAACTTGCTCGAGCCAGTTTACAAATTTCATATCCGTCTCTCCTCACCGCCTGCTCAGATCTCCGAGGTGCGCGAAGGCTTCGGCCTGAAGCTCCGCTGCCCGAACCTTCGGGTTGGCGACTTCCTGCAGGCCGCTGGAGACCGGCAGCTCACTGGCCTGAGCCGGCGGGAAATTCTCACGGCGCTCAGTGGGCTCGAGGGCACCTTCAGGCTGACGGTGCTGCGGAAGCAGGTCAAAGGTGGGCAGGTTAAGTAGAGTCGGCTACGGTTAGTGCGCGTTAGTGCGCTTGCTTTGCATCACACTTCTGAAATTGCGAGCTAGAGAGCTAATCTTGAGCTTAGCTTGAGCTAATCATGAGCTAATCCGTAGCTAAGCCTGAGCTAAGCCTGAGCTAAGCCTGAGCTAAGCCTGAGCTAAGCCTGAGCTGAGCCTGAGCTAATCATGAGCTAAGCCTGAGCTAAGCCTGAGCTAATCCTGAGCTAATCCAGAGCTAATCCTGAGCTAAGCC
The DNA here is from genome assembly GCA_002269645.1 of Macrostomum lignano. NCBI lineage: Eukaryota > Metazoa > Platyhelminthes > Macrostomidae > Macrostomum > Macrostomum lignano. Next base: position 97,149 of record NIVC01002164.1, on the reverse strand, counting down.
TGAGCTAAGCCTGAGCTAAGCCTACTCCCATGATCATGACCGTTTCTTCCCGAATCCCGGCCGACTCCCGCAGAGCTGCTCATCTCGCCAAAGTCGTCGGAGCCCCGCCTGCTGTCGGTGCAGCCGCGGGCGGAAGAAGGCGGGTCACCGCCAGCCAGCAAGTCGCCACCGCAGCCGCCACCGCCGCCACCGCACCCGCTCAAAGCCGGCAAAGGAGAGGCGGTCGCATCGTTTCAGAACGAAATCTTCGCCCAGCAGCGAATGCCGAAGCGGCTGATGCTCAAGAGCGACACCTACCTGCCGCCTGTGGACGCCGCGGACGCCGCCCCAGCCGACGCCGCCACTGTCGCTCAAGACGAAGATGACGCCTTCTTTGAGCTGGAGCTGGAGGAGAATTCCTCAGCGAGCAGCGACCCGGACTCCAACTACGATCTCGCAACTCGCCGTCGCCACAGAGTCAGCGAGGGCAGCTGCAGCGGCGGCAGCAGCGGTGGCAGCAGCGCCGACGGCGTCGGGATCTTTGGGAGTTCGCGCCGGAGCGTCGCTATACTTCTGTGGCCACGCAGACTTCGCCGCTGGCTAGATGCACCTGCGGCGGAGGCGGCGGCGGTGGCGCGGAGCCGCTGTTCCTTCGGCCGCCGCCGCTATGGCAGCGCGGCTGCGGGACGGCGGATCCGTCATTAGCGGAGCTCGACGTCAACCGGATGCTGCGGACCGACAAGCCCCAGGCCTGGCCAGCCGCGGCCGCCTCCGACTCTGCCGCAGCCGCCGTCGCAGCAGCCGCCGCAGCCGCAGCCGACGCGGAGTCGGACGGGCTGGCCGGCATCCCAGAGGCTCGGCTGTCCTTGAAGCGCGACTTCGGGCCGCCCTTCCAGGTGCAGTTCGTCAAAGGCATCCTGGGCCTCGGGCTCGAGTTCAACATGCAGGATGGCCTCGCGCTCATTGCCTGGATTTCTAAGAAAAGCCCACTGCACGACTATTCGCACGTGTTGTGAGTTGCGCCATTCTCTCCCTGCCTGATGTGTCTGATGTCTCTCCCTGCCTGATGTGTCTGATGTGTCCGATGTCGCTCCCTGCCTGATGTGTCTGATGTCGCACCCTGCCTGATGTGTTCCTGTCTTATGTCGCTCCCTGCCTGATGTGTCTCCCTGTCTGATGTGTCTCCTTGTCTGATGTGTCTCCCTGTCTGATGTGTCTCCCTGTCTGATGTCTCTCCCTGCCTGATGTGTCTGATGTCTCTCCCTGTCTGATGTGTCTGATGTCTCTCCCTGTCTGATATGTCTCCCTGTCTGATGTGTTCCTGTCTTATGTCGCTCCCTGCCTGATGTGTCTCCCTGTCTGATGTGTCTCCTTGTCTGATGTGTCTCCCTGTCTGATGTGTCTCCCTGTCTGATGTGTCTCCCTGTCTGATGTCTCTCCCTGCCTGATGTCTCTCCCTGCCTGATGTGTCTGATGTCTCTCCCTGCCTGATGTGTCTGATGTCTCTCCCTGTCTGATGTGTCTCCCTGTCTGATGTCTCTCCCTGCCTGATGTCTCTCCCTGCCTGATGTGTCTGATGTCTCTCCCTGCCTGATGTGTCTGATGTCTCTCCCTGCCTGATGTGTCTGATGTCTCTCCCTGCCTGATGTGTCTGATGTCTCTCCCTGTCTGATGTGTCTGATGTCTCTCCCTGTCTGATATGTCTCCCTCTCTGATGTGTTCCTGTCTTATGTCGCTCCCTGCCTGATGTGTCTCCCTGTCTGATGTGTCTCCTTGTCTGATGTGTCTCCCTGTCTGATGTGTCTCCCTGTCTGATGTCTCTCCCTGCCTGATGTGTCTGATGTCTCTCCCTGTCTGATGTGTCTGATGTCTCTCCCTGTCTGATATGTCTCCCTGTCTGATGTGTTCCTGTCTTATGTCGCTCCCTGCCTGATGTGTCTCCCTGTCTGATGTGTCTCCTTGTCTGATGTGTCTCCCTGTCTGATGTGTCTCCCTGTCTGATGTGTCTCCCTGTCTGATGTCTCTCCCTGCCTGATGTCTCTCCCTGCCTGATGTGTCTGATGTCTCTCCCTGCCTGATGTGTCTGATGTCTCTCCCTGTCTGATGTGTCTCCCTGTCTGATGTCTCTCCCTGCCTGATGTCTCTCCCTGCCTGATGTGTCTGATGTCTC
>NIVC01002164.1:0-90000 GCA_002269645.1 Macrostomum lignano | reverse complement strand
ATCTACTGTCTGCTATCTACTGTCTGCTATCTACTGTCTGCTATCTACTGTCTGCTATCTACTGTCTACTATCTACTGTCTGCTATCTACTGTCTGCTATCTACTGTCTGCTATCTACTGTCTGCTATCTACTGTCTGCTATCTACTGTCTGCTATCTACTGTCTGCTATCTACTGTCTGCTATCTACTGTCTGCTATCTACTGTCTGCTATCTACTGTCTGCTATCTACTGTCTGCTATCTACTGTCTACTATCTACTGTCTGCTATCTACTGTCTGCTATGCTGTTTATACCGTCTTGCAGTCTGCAGCCATTGAGCTAAAATCGAAGGTATTTCCGACTTCCAAAGTAAAAAAACTGCACTTAATTCTAAGTGCTGTTAAGTTATAAATGCAGGATAATGAAAATGGAACCAGACGTAATTGAAAGCCTTAAAGCAATTAAAACGATTTACGCCCACGTCAACTGTTGGAGACGGGCACTGTATTGTTCCATTGTACTCAAGCATTTCTCAAACACTTTGCAGCCAGCTCAATGGAAAATTGGAGTAATTATGCTTAATTGCGTTATTTTTTTAAATAGCTATTAAATTTTACTTCATTTAAAATAAACCCCAGCCGCTCCTGACTCTCGCTCTGTATTCTATTTGTTCGCTCAAGGAAATCAGGTGACTCTATGATCACGAGCTCGCAATAAAAGTTGTGAAAGAGTACGGCGTCTACTCTTTTTTTCAGTAGTTTGTCTGCGCAGTGTCGCTAAAATTATGGTCCAGCTAAAATTTCCTTTCCTTCCTGAGGGCCTTTGTGGCCTCAGGAGCATATGGGGTTAGGAATGAACATCAAGCATTTGTCTCGATGTACACAAGTGAATGCACGAAGGACGAAACTTCTAGCTCAGCCAATAAGAGAGCAGTAAGGAAAGAGGTCGAAGTCAGACGGACGAAGCTCAGCCGGGGGTGTGGGGCAGGCCCAATCTAGCTCAGCCAATAAGAGAGCAGTAAGGAAAGAGGTCGAAGTCAGACGGACGAAGCTCAGCCGGGGGTGTGGGGCAGGCCCAATCTAGCTCGGCCAATGAGAGCAGTAAGAGGTAAGCAGTTAGCTTAACTGTTTATCGGCCTGGCTGGGCATAAGGCGTAGGAATGGGGGGGGGCAGTGCCTGCGGCGCTAAAATGAGTGCCTGCGGCGCTAAAATGAGTGCCTGCGGCACTTTATAAAATGAGTGCTGACAAGATGGATTCTGAAAATAATTGGTACATTATAATGTGCATTTTCTATATAAAAAAATCTAACTCGACGGGGGCGTGCGCCCTGTGCGGCCCCCGCCCCTAAATCCGTCACTGAACCTGCCCCCCCCAGTTTTTGAAACGTTCACTACGCCTATGTGGCTGGGTGGGGCGTCACCCCTTTTCTCTCGTGCTCTCTATGCTTACGTCTTTCAAGTTTCTTTGTCTTTCAAGTTTCTTTGTCTTTCAAGTTTCCCCGCAATCCTCAGTCTAAAACTAATTTCTATATAAATAATTTCGATTATTGGGGCAATCTGGAGTCGGTAAATTTGATGCAAATTCAAGGGTCTGCTTTTAGAAAGCCAAACACGATTTTTGCAGCTTCAGAAACTTTTCAGAAACTGTTTCAGAAAACATCTTGTAAAATAAAGAATAGTTTAATACAGAAGACTACTCAGCGCCGTTCTGGAAAATTTATGCATCTAAAATGTTTAAAAAATGTTAAACTTTTTTTACTGTTTCATTACAACAGTATTCACACTATACTGTTAAGTAGTAGCATCAGAAAATTTGCACCGTTTTGAGGTAAACAAACAGAAAACTTATTACTTGAATCAGTTAGCAGTTTTCTTTTTTACGGAAGGTACGTAATTTGTGGGCCAGGTGTTTCTGAAGCTCTCTCAACCAGCTTCTCCTTTGATTAGCCCTTCCAGTTGACCGAGTCCCGAGCCCTCCCCCGTGATGAGTGAGCACTCAATTTAGCGGCATCTTTCAGAGCAGAATTCTGTTAAAGCTCTCTTTCGGTCTTCTTTCAGGTGTTTTTAATTGCCTTTCTGCAACAACAGAAGTGCAGCAGCTCAGCTCTTCAATCCGTCTGTTGTTGCACGCTGCAGCGAACGGTGTGTAACCATTCATTTCCCAGTGGCAGCTCTGCTTCCGCAAGCTCACCCCGACTCCCTCCCGTGATTACGGAATTTCTGCGTCTATGGCAAACAGACTTCCTACCCCAGCACCCCTTTAGTCTCCCGCAGTCGGCAGTAGAGCTGCCGCAAAAATTGTTTCGTTAATTGGAAATTAAACTTGGATGAAAAATTAGGGAATTGAACAAAGAGTTGGTTTTAGAATCACGTGACTTTTATTTTATTTAACAATCTTAGATATAACAAGACGAGTAGTATACTATTAGAAGCAACAAATTAGAAGCAAACAACAACATAACTGTATAAAATACAGCATTGTCAGAAGTAGAGAGAAAACAGCATGATAGTATATAAAAAAACATGAAAATAAACGACAAAGGAAGCTAATCATATGAATCACAGTGTCAAGTAGCTTGTTCCAGCATACTCCATCAGCATGTGCTTTTAGTTTTGGGCCTCGTGCCATGCTCTGAAGCACGGCTCAAGGCACAAGCTTGGCTGCCCGTTGCAAGCGGCGCAGAGAAAGGCAGTTCGCTTTCTGCAGGCCAGCATTGCTGCAAATTCTACAGTGCATTGTTGGGTGTCGCTGTGTGGCAGTAGCTGGCAAGCGCGTTGGCAGATGCAGCGCAGCAGCAACATTTTGCTCGAGGTGCTGCTGCTGCTGCTGCTGCTGCTGGGGGAGCCTTCCCCTGGCAAGCGCCCAACGCCGGTATCGCAGACTAAAATTCGCTGACATGCTTCTAAATAGTGCAAGAACATGCGGGAACCGCCAATGTGCTTACAGGCAATAAAGGAGTTGCGAACAAGTTGCAGCAAGAGATAGGAGGCCAGCTTGAAAAACCACTTCTGCGTTCTTCTACTTGTCTTGTAGGGCTCACAACTAGCGTCCATCCTGTCCACTCCTCCCATGCTGTGATTGTAGTCTAGAGCTGTCTGAGACTTCAGCAGTTGCTGCTCCTGACCGCCTCGCTGAACCCTTGTAACTTGCACACAGTTGGCCGAGCCGGCACTGTCTAGCATGTACACGGTCTTTAGGCCAGAGGCTCGCCGATCCACAATCTTCACAGCAAGCAGATCCCCACGCCTAGAAAAGGCGTTGGATGGTGGGTGCAACAACTGCTGCTTCAGAGCCGTGGGAACGCCGCGTTGTGCTCGCACTGTGCCTGTCAACAGAGATTCTCTGGAGCAACCAGTCGGCGAGCCATGCCGAGCAAAACCAGGTGTCACAAAAGATCCTGTGCCCGAGGTCCAAGATATCCCGAGACAGTTCTACGACAATGCGTTCCGAGAGCGACAGCTGCTGCGCATCCTGGCCGAACAGGTTGTTTCGGGCCGCAGTGGAGTGGATCAGAAAGTTCCAACCGGTTGTTTTGGGCCGCAGTGGAGTGGATCAGAAAGTTCCAACCGGTTGTTTTGGGCCGCAGTGGAGTGGATCAGAAAGTTCCAACCGGTTGTTTTGGGCCGCAGTGGAGTGGATCAGAAAGTTCCAACCGGTTGTTTTGGGCCGCAGTGGAGTGGATCAGAAAGTTCCACAAATAGCCGCTGTTCGATTCGGCTAGACAATACAGCTTGATGCCGAGCTTTGCCTTTTTGTTTGGCATGTACTGAAGAAAGTGGAGCCTACCTTTGTAAAATAGCAATGACTCGTCAACAGAAATATGTTCAAAAAAGGTCTGATCTTGCAAAGCGGATCAGCTTCGTTCACATCCGTGCAATCGTAGCAGCGAAACCAGGTCATGGTGAGCTGAAACCTGTTACGCGACAGACATGACTCATGGTGGAAGAAGTCCTGATGATACATAAGATCGCTTGACCAATACATGCTAATATCTGGCTTCTGCACTACTCCCATGTGCAGCAGAATTCCGATAAACTTCTTCATTTCATTCAAGTTGCATGGCTTCCAATTTAGGAGCTTCCATGGCAGCTCTCCGTTTTCTTGTTGAATTTGCGTGACAGCTCTGTCTGATCTGGCGTTTGTCCAGTCGCACAAACTTTGCAGCAGACTGTCGGGAAGAAACTGACCAAGGATGGCAGCCACACCATTTTCGATGTTGTCCGGCACAAGAAAATCCGGATGCAGACCAGGCAAGCCGAGAAACTCGGGAAGTGGGTTGGGCCGATGATCCGTTTCCGGAGTGGTATCATGCCAGTTATCTTCGATGTTGTCTGGCGGATTCACAATCTGGACCTCCTCAAGGTCACTCTGCTCATCAGAGGAGCCTCCACTGGTACCAGATGCAGTCACGTATGATTCGTCATCTGAGTCGCTATCCAAGCCCAAATTTTGAAGGGTTGGATTGCCAGTTTGCATTGTAGAATATAGTTTGAAAAATTATATTTGTGGAATATTGATGAAAAATATTTTTGATTGGTTTATCCTCATTTCACAGGAAGAGAACATATATGCAATACTGTATTGCATTCATCCCTTTGAAAACCCAAATCTTATTGTCTATGGCAATCACTTACGTAGAAATTTCTATGCTTGCAATACTTTGTGTCATCTCTTTACACTACGCATAATAAATGAGATGGATATACGAAGCAATATCTGTTTATGGCAAAAAAGTGACTTCGGTTTGTCTATGTAAAGCTCTCACACCAGTCCTTGGCTGCTTCTGGAAGCATGGCTGGTAGCTATTTTTAGCTGGCTCTGACTCGATCTGCTGGCCATAGACAGCGGGTGTAGTTAGAATTATATTGTGTCTAGATTTCGCAGGCCACATCACGGGCCGAAATGAAGATATGTGAGCCTAGTCTATGGCCAAACTTTTGCCAGAACGATTGAGTATAACATATGTACTCGTAATTAACGTATACTTAAAAGTTGTATCAAATAACCATTAAATGTATCAATAATTGTCACATACATTGCTAGCAAAATTCATTGTCCGTTACAGGTTCACATCTTGCTTCCATTCACCGCTTGTCTCCTACAAGAAGAAGCTAATTTTAGCTCCATCCTTCTCCAGAGTAGCTATTGGGTTGCGCGACGGGCCAGGCTCATTGTACTCCGTCTGGCGGTGCTCCATTGAAACCACCTTCGACATCTTCGACTCTGAGTGCAATGCTTCCGTGATACTGCGAGAAACCTGGATCTTTCTCTTCTCAGAGATGCGCTTGGTGTATCGATTGACGGATTCATCGCGGCGATGACCTACAAAAAATCGGTTTCTTTAGAGTGATGCTATAATCTATAACTTAGCACACTACAAAAACAACTGAACACTGACCTGTTACAGCCTTGATTTCATCCATAGAGTGTCAAGTCCGGAGTCTAGATATCTCCAGTCGCAATTCTTGACAAATTGATCATTTTTCTCTAGCTCAGCAGGTTGACAAAAAACGAAGCTAAATTCAGAATGAAAAGAATTCTGATATCCACTACTTAACTGCAGTCAGACTCTGGTTGATTTTATCTATGGTTAAAATGTGGGGGCGAAGCCCCCCACCCCAGTTTTTGCACTCAGCCACGCTCCGGGCAGAGACAGCGATTCGGCTCGGGATTATAGTCTATGGTAAAGATGGTATATCGAAAACTGCATACTTTGCTTAGCCCTGCATCTAGGAGCGGGCCGAAAGGAAGTGATGCGGCCCGCGAAGTATGACCCAATAGAAATATGTCTATGCTTCCTCGGGCCGAGACGGCACATTGTCGTTTGACCACAGCGTGCAGGAATGATTTTTTCGATTTATTATCGTGCAGGAATGTCTGTGTCTATGGTAGAAATCACTTGACATACGTTAGCTTATCGTGCAGGAATGACTTCATTCCTGCACGATTTAACAGTTTTTTTAGAAGCAACTGAATATGTAATCAATAACAATATGGAAGAACAAAAAGGATAATAAGTGGAACTAGGGAAACAGTTAATGAGTCTATAGACCTACTCACACCCCTCTCGGCATTTACTCGAAAATAAACTGCACAACATTCGTTTCGCCGTTTGCCAAAATCTTCATCCGCTTAGTGGGGGCTGCTACAAGTGTGGTGGTCGATTCTTCAACAACCAGTGACTTCTTGACAGTTGACATTGACGCTGATCCGCACGGGTCGGTAGTCGCAACAGCCCTTGCAGGAGCTTCGCTCAATGTAGAACTTGGTGCCGGCATAGTTCCAGCTAGAGCGACTGTCAGCTGATCACTCATCCCTGCCATGATCGAGTCCCTCTTCTTGCCTCTCCGGATGTATCGTTCTACCGACGCGCTATTCTGTGAATAGAGGTGGTGTTTAATAAATTCCTTGTCCATGTGTCAATAAACTTACTAAGAATAAAGAATTGCTCGCCTTGTGACCTGTCACCTTCGCAATTTTTTCGACAGAAAAGCCAGCTTCATGCAGCTCCGTAACAACTGTAGGTCGCACACAATGCTGAACACACTTTCAATAAACATTTCGTCGCCACTTAATCCAGACACCGTAGCGTAGCGAAAATCAATTTATGGAGGATTCAGAGCCGATTCGATTACAGACGCCATAGTCAATAAGCTTTATACACTTTTATATAAACTCTCCACTCAATTTTCATCTCTTCTTAACGTTTCTCGAAAACCGTGCAGGAATGACTTTGTCTATGGTCAAAAGACAATGATTTTCCTACACGCAAACTCGTGCGTCTATGGCAAAATGCACTCGTGCGCTTCGCGCACTCGTGCTTTTGCCATTGACGCACTCGTTTTCGTGCAGGAATATTACAATCCTCGGGCTGCTGCAAGCAGAAGCTTGCAAGCAACTTCGACCGATATTTTCACCCCATCACACTACTTCCTACTGATGCCTATTAATGTTTCCATTTTTTACAGCAAGTTATGGGAGGGAGTGGGGGTGAAATAAATTTCTAGCAGAAGTTTTCAGCTTTTAAATCAATGGCAGCAGAGCTGCTACGGGAGGCTACGGGGTTGAGCAAAAATAGACGCGGGAGGCTAATGGTTTTAAGCCAGCTCAATTGATAATCGCGTATCTTTAAGCGACGCCACGGACTTGATCTGCTCGTTCAACAACCGCACAGGTTGAGAATCATGTTCGGTAGTCGAGAACCTGCCCATCAGATAGAGATTAATTCAGCAGTTCAGGGATTAGTATTATGACGACACATTCGATCTAATCCTAATCCTAATCCTAAGCTGCTTCATCAACAAGCTTGTTGATGAATGGCCTCCGTTATCTTGGCATGGCAGCGGATTTGAGCCGGTTTGCGGTTGTGCGAGTAAATAATTTTTCATGACGTGTATCTGTTGACATCCTGGCTTAAGCATAAAATCTTGATCATTTTCTTGGGAGAAAGTTTCGAAGATAGGTAATTTTTCAGTCTTTTCCGCACAAAAATTTGAATTTTGAGCATATCAATTGAAATTAAAGCCCAGCTGCGCGAGTTTAATGTTGGGATGACTACTAGATATGCCGCTTCATTTTATCTACGAGTAAAACGTTTTTTGCCCCCATCCGACAATAAGCTCGTAGCTAGTGTATTTTCAGGTATTAAACTGTGCTAATAATTCAGACTCTCTGGTGGGTTGCTGCTGTGGTTTAGCGGTTGTGAAATTTTGCGTTTGTGAAAGCAACCCATCTCTGTCAAGTCCTTGGAGATCAACTATGAAGCAACGTGACTACATGTACTCATACCTTCCTCGGTAACAAGAATCTGCTTGCCTTCTAGTCCTTTAGTGCTTTAGTATTTTAATCCCGGTGTTTTAGTCCTTTAGTGTTTTAGTATTTTAATGCCGATGTTTTAGTCCTTTAGTGCTTTAGTATTTTAATCCCGGTGTTTTAGTCCTTTAGTGTTTTAGTATTTTAATGCCGATGTTTTAGTCCTTTAGTGCTTTAGTATTTTAATCCCGGTGTTTTAGTCCTTTAGTGCTTTAGTATTTTAATGCCGATGTTTTAGTCCTTTAGTGCTTTAGTATTTTAATGCCGGTGTTTTAGTCCTTTAGTGCCGGTTTTCTAGTCCTTTAGTGCCTGTGTTTAAGTATTTAATGCCGGTGTTTTAGTCCTTTAGTGCCGGTTTTCTAGTCCTTTAGTGCCGGTGTTTAAGTATTTAGTGCCGATTTTCTAGTCCTTTAGTGCTTGTGTCTTAGTCCTTTAGTGCCTGTGTTTTAGTCCTTTAGTGCTTGTGTCTTAGTCCTTTAGTGCCTGTGTTTTAGTCCTTTAGTGCTTGTGTCTTAGTCCTTTAGTGCTTGTGTCTTAGTCCTTTAGTGCCTGTGTTATAGTCCTTTGGTGCCTGTGTTTTAGTCCTTTAGTGCCTGTGTTTTAGTCCTTTAGTGCTTGTGTCTTAGTCCTTTAGTGCCTGTGTTTTAGTCCTTTAGTGCTTGTGTCTTAGTCCTTTAGTGCCTGTGTTTTAGTCCTTTAGTGCTTGTGTCTTAGTCCTTTAGTGCCTGTGTTTTAGTCCTTTAGTGCTTGTGTCTTAGTCCTTTAGTGCCGGCGTTTTAGTCCTTTAGTGCCTGTGTTTTAGTGTTTTTGTGTTGTAGTGTTTCCTTTAGTACTTGAAGACTTGGAAGTACCCAGAAGTACCCAATCTCACTAATGCACTTCGCAACTTTCACGGGTATTTCAGTAAAATTTGCACGAACTTCGAGTGCAGCGCCCTTTCACTCTGCTTGAGGAGGCTATGTTTCGAGCACGTGATGCGTCGGGCCCCCGAAGCCCTTGAAGAAGAAAAAGCACACTCGAGAAGCTCGGACCGACACAACAGAAGGGGCAAAGATGCGGTTGTTCATTTTCTGTCCTTCATTCGACGAACCCAATGCACTGATCACAGTTATTATGTCACTTTTATTGATGGCCTGACGGTAAGGAATTGGACGCTCCGCCCCCTCCCCAAGTGGTAATTAGCACCCTTTGGAAGCCTTTAAATAGCTTTAAACAACATCCGAATGTCGTAAATGTTCTACAGATTCTTCGTCTTTTCGTAATAATAAATAGGATTGAATACTTCTGTTATTGCGAGGTCAGCTTTTCCTGTTCTATCAGAGTGCGACCAGTAGGCGGGTGCAGCTACCGTCCTTCATGTTCTCTTGTAGCTTCTTCGCTGCGTCCCGATGTAGCACTCATACTTCATTGCACGATTCTCCACAATGTCTACCTTCCTACTATAGCTGGTGTGGAAGCCAGTTAGTAAGCTGCATGGTGCGGAAGCTGGTGTGGAAGCTGGTGGGAAAGCTGGTGTGAAAGCCAGTTAAAAAGCTGGTGTGGAAGCTGGTGGGAAAGCTGGTGTGAAAGCCAGTTAAGAAGCTGGTGTGGAAGCTGGTGTGGAAGCTGGTGTGGAAGCCAGTTAAGAAGCTGGTGTGGAAGCTGGTGTGGAAGCTGGTGGGAAAGCTGGTGTGAAAGCCAGTTAAGAAGCTGGTGTGGAAGCTGGTGTGGAAGCTGGTGGGAAAGCTGGTGTGAAAGCCAGTTAAGAAGCTGGTGTGGAAGCTGGTGTGGAAGCCAGTTAGGAAGCTGGTGTGAAAGCCAGTTAGGAAGCTGGTGTGGAAGCTGGTGTGGAAGCCAGTTAAGAAGCTGGTGTGGAAGCTGGTGTGGAAGCCAGTTAGGAAGCTGGTGCCGAAACTGGTGTGGAAGCTGGTCAGGAAGCTGATGTGGAAGCTGGTCAAGAAGCTGGTCAGGAAGCTGGTCAAGAAGCTGGTCAGGAAGCTGGTCAAGAAGCTGGTCAGGAAGCTGGTGTGGAAGTTGGTCAGGAAGCTGGTGTGGAAGCTGGTCAGGAAGCTGGTGTGGAAGCTTGTGTGAAAGCCAGTCATGAAGCTGGTGTGGAAGCCAGTCAGGAAGCTGGTGTGGAAGCTGGTGTGGAAGCTGGTGTGGAAGCTGGTGTGAAAGCCAGTCAGAAAGCCAGTCAGAAAGCCAGTCAGGAAGCTGGTCAGGAAGCTGGTCAGAAAGCCAGTCAGAAAGCTGGTCAGGAAGCTGGTCAGGAAGCTGGTCAGGAAGCTGGTGTGAAGGCCAGCTCGCATATCCAGCAATCCCAGTCGAATTCTGAGTCTTTATTGGAGTGCCGAGTGCCGAACTGATCGACCATTGGTCGGCAGAAATTCCTTCAACCCTTGCCCCATTCCTCAAAAAGCCAAGGCAGAGCCGATGGGCAAGGAAAAAGTCACGCGAAGAGAGAAGCTTAAATTAGCCTGCCGCAGTAAGATCCAGCAACGCAACTGCACCGGCTCCGATGATGGAGTCGAACTCGAGCCTGTCGGGCGGAGCTGCGCTGCACAGCCAGGCCATGAGCAGCGGCAAGGTGGCCGCCACGGCTGTCTACCTGCTGATTGTGGCCGTCGGCCTGTTCGGAAACAGCCTGGTGATCATCACGGTGCTCATCGATCGGCGAATGCGGGCGAGCGTCACCAATCTGTACATTCTGAACCTGGCTGCCGCCGACCTGTTGTCCCTGCTGCTGGCGGTCTGGCAGATTGTGCTGCACCTCCTGTCCGAGGAGTGGCTGCTGGGGCTGGCGCTGTGCAAGGCGCAGCGGTTCGCCATGACAACAGCGCTGTATGCCTCTGTCATCACTCTCACCATCGTCTGTGTGGAGCGGTGAGTTTGTAGGGGAACTTTAACTCAAGCAGTAATGCTATTTCTATGACCCATGAGCCCTCACACAGGCACATGCTCACAGGGGGTACAGCGCCCTGATGTTCTCATTATACAATCTATGTGCCTTGGTGGTTGGCCTTCGTGTGCGTGAATCTATTAGCTTGCACAGCAGTCCCTGACAGCAATCCCTGACAGCAGTCCCTGACAGCAGTCCCTGACAGCAGTCCCTGACAGCAGTCCCTGACAGCAGTCCCTGACAGCAGTCATTGACAGCAGTCCCTGACAGCAGTCATTGACAGCAGTGTCCCTGACAGCAGTGTCCCTGACAGCAGTCTCTGACAGCAGTCCCTGATAGCAGTCCCTGACAGCAGTCCCTGACAGCAGTCCCCCTGACAGCAGTCCCTGACAGCAGTCCCTGACAGCAGTCCCTGACAGCAGTTGGCCTACAACAGCCAGTGAAGGCCATTTAAATCCGGAAGCTTCAGATAAGGAAGCGGGGTTCGCACCTCGGTGGCACCTGACGGATTTGACGGATTCGGGTGAACCGGAAGCGACGCCCTGGATTAACTGTAGTCCCAGCTTTTTTTGCAAGCGCCGCAGTCAGCTCTGGACCGACAAGCTTAAGTCGGACAGGTCAATTCAGCAAATTGATTCTGTGTTGCAGCTAGAATCGCCAGTCAATAATTCATCAGCCTGATGGCTTCCTCTGCAGCCTCCCCTGCGCTGCCCCATCGGCTGATAAAAAACACAGCGGCTCCGCTCCCCGCTCGGCAACCGAGATCGAAAAGATTCTTTTGATATCCTTGAAGCTTTCCCAGTTCAGAATAAAAAAGGCCGAAGACATGCGCTCCGACCGTAGCTCGTACATCATGTCACGGAGTTCTTGGAAGGCCTTCTCCAGTGTCTCATCTGGCCTCATCTGGTCAAATCATCTAAGACTCATTTAAAACTCAGTCCAACATTCATTGCTACATGCATTGACGTTTGATCTGAGCTGCTAAAACAGCCTTGCAAGAAGCCAGAGCTTCAAGAAAACGAGGAACAATCTCGCAATGTCCCCTTCCCGACCGAGAAAAGTTTAAGAAGACGAGTAGAAATCGGAGCTCCGGCTTTTCTCCGCCAAAATCTCACAGTCCCTGGGGAGAAGTTCGGGATTTGAAATTCGAGCGGAGCCAGCAGAGACCATCAGGAAGTTGAAATCTTACAGGGCCAGGCCAGAACCCTCCTCTATCTGGCGGATTCTGGCGGCAGTTCGCCAATCCATTAGTCAGGCTCCGAAGTCTCCGGAAAATGGGGCTCCCTACGCTCAGGAACTTGTTTTCAGCTGAGTAGTACTCGAAGGAGTTGAGGAACATCTACCCCGAACAATGCTCTCAAAATGAATATGGGAATCAGTGTAGAGCGTAAATCATTGAGAATGAGTATGGGCAGTTTATCAATTATTTAGAGAATCCAGGCAATCGAGTTGAGTCATTGGTGCAGAATCCTTACTTGAGAATAGATATGTATTTATGCTTCGGCTTTGGGGAAAAAGGAAAAGGAGGGCCGCAGAAGTCCCATTAGGCAGCCAAGCAGATCCCACGCACCAGACTGGCGGAGATTCTGTGCTGCAGAAAGGGTGGGTTGGGAGTCACGAGGACGAACTGTCAGCTCTGCTTGAGCTGGCGGAAGCAGAGCGCTGACAGACTGGGGGCTTTCTGTCTTCAGCAAAAGTTGCAACGGATGTCCTGGGTTTTCTTTTCCTTTCGTTTCCTGGAACTTTTAGAAAATTCAAGTTTGCTGACAGATTCTGCTGAACATTGTTTAGCTATTTCTCTGTAGCAGTTGAGTGTCATTATTAAAATAGATAAGAAAAAGTCCTACGAAAATAAGCGTGATCTCGATCTAGGCAACGATGGGTGGGGTGTCAGTGACACAACAAGTGACCGGTGTGGGGTATCAGTGACACAGCAAGTGACCAGTGTGGGGTATCAGTGACCCAGCAAGTGACCAGTGTGGGGTATCAGTGACCCAGCAAGTGACCAGTGTGGGGTGTCAGTGACACAGCAAGTGACCGGTGTGGGGTATCAGTGACCCAGCAAGTGACCAGTGTGGGGTGTCAGTGACACAGCAAGTGACCGGTGTGGGGTATCAGTGACACAGCAAGTGACCAGTGTGGGGTAACAGTGACCCAGCAAGTGACCAGTGTGGGGTGTCAGTGACACAGCAAGTGACCAGTGTGGGGTATCAGTGACCCAGCAAGTGACCAGTGTGGGGTGTCAGTGACCCAACAAGTAACCAGTGTGAGGTGTCAGTGACCCAGCAAGTGACCAGTGTGGGGTGTCAGTGACTCAACAAGTAACCAGTGTGAGGTGTCAGTGACCCAGCAAGTGACCAGTGTGGGGTTCAGTGACTCAACAAGTAACCAGTGTGAGGTGTCAGTGACCCAGCAAGTGACCAGTGTGGGGTGTCAGTGACCCAACAAGTGACCAGTGTGGGGTGTCAGTGACCCAACAAGTAACCAGCGTGAGGTGTCAGTGACCCAGCAAGTGACCAGTGTGGGGTGTCAGTGACACAGCAAGTGAACAGTGTGGGGTGTCAGTGACGCAGCAAGTGACCGGTGTGGAGAGTCAGTGACACAGCAAGTGACCGGTGTGGGGTGTCAGTGACACAGCAAGTGACCGGTGTGGGGTGTCAGTGACGCAGCAAGTGACCGGTGTGGGGAGTCAGTGACACAGCTAGTGACCGGTGTGGGGTGTCAGAGGCGGTGTCAGCCAGTACATGCAGGTCCGGCCCACCGCACCCGCAGCTACGTGGCCATCGTGCACCCGATGCGCGCCCACCTGCTGTTCTCCCGCCGCCGCGCCCTGCTGAGCATCCTGGCCTGCTGGCTGCTCGGCCTCGCCCTGGCCAGCCAGAGCCTCGCCTTCCTCGCCGTGGTGCCGCAGTCGCCGGGCGGCCGGCTGCGCTGCTTCGCCAAGTACGGCGCCACCAGGCAGGAGCACGAGGCCGCGATGAAGTGGGTCGGCGCCGCCGAGATCTGCCTTTTCTACTTCCTGCCGCTGGGCCTGCAGATCGTGCTGTACAGGCGGATGACCCTCGCCCTGTTCGGCGGCGGCGGCGGCGGTCAGGGCGGCGGGCCTGGCCGAGACCAGAGCCAGCCGAGGAAAAACAACGAAGCGAGCAGCACGGCCGGGCGCAAGCAGGTGGTGAAGATGCTGATCGCCTGCGTTGCCGTGTACTTTGTGTGCTACCTGTCCAAGCTGCTGGAGGTCCTGTTCAACATCATCGACTTCCATCCCATCCGGCGGGACAGCGCCCAGGTGATCACCATGGCGATGGTGTACGCCAATTCCGCTGTGAACCCGCTGCTGTACACCGTGTTCAGCAGCAACTTCCGGCACCAGTTCCGGCTGACGTTTCGGCGCTGCTTCGGCCGGAAAAGCGGCGACGGAGGTGCCGCAGCTCTGGGAGGGCCCGGAAGGCGGTTCGACAGCCTGGCCAGCAACAGAGGCGCCGGGATGCTGCAGCAGCAGCCGCAGCCGCAGAAGGCTTCGCTCAAGACTGAGGCTGCCGATCCCAGCATTCCAATGCTGCCTGTGGAGCCATGAGTTACTTGGCTCTGGCAAGCTGAGGATGAGGAGAAAAGGATATTTCTAGTTTTTACTCACAACTCAATGAACTTCAATTATGCGACTTTGTTACTCACTAAATTCTGCGACTCATCCTATTCAATGCCTCGTCTGATTCTAGGCCTCACATGATTCTATGACTCATACGATTCTGTGACTCATCTGATTCTAGGCCCCACATGATTCTATGACTCATACGATTCTGTGACTCATCTGATTCTATGACTCATCTGATTCTATGACTCATCCGACTCTACGACTCAAAAAATTCTTAGACTCCTCCAACTCACTGATATCTGATCCGCATGTGACTCCCGCTACTGCGACTTTTTTAATCAACTACTTATAAAAGCGTTGGAAATGTCTCTATTGAAAACTGATGGTCAGCGAGGACCTCAAAATGAAATACTTTTTATTGAAATCCTAATCTACTCAAAATGCTGCTCTCTGTGCTTATACTCTACACAATCGCTTTTGTTGTTGGTCCATCAGCAAATTATAACCATTTTTGTTGTTTCGCCTCTAAATGAGATAATCGAGCGAGCGTAAAAAATTAACAGACTAACAAATAAACCCCGTGTACCATTTTAAATCGTTTTGGACCGAAATTCCTAAGTTAATGCACAAATTTCCTGTAAAACTTATGCGGCAAAACTGAATTCCACCGCGTCTGTCAGAGAAATTCGAGTTCGAGTTTTCGCTTTTCTCGTTTTTTTAGCCTCGTGACTTTGCGATGGAAATGGCTGCGCAGATTATAGATGCAAATCAAGACTCCATTGGGGATTTCCCCATTAAATTTTAACAAAACTCCCGGGCTAAGGTTAAGGTTAGGTTGAGTTTTGAAAGTTGCATGAAATCAATTCTGTGGCAGATGCAGCCATCTGGAATTCATCAGATAATTAAGTCAGCTCATTGCTAAACTATTTAAAACCCAACTGTACAAGCAACTCTTTAATAATTATGTTAATATTATGATTATTATTTTAGTCTGAGCAAACCTGCAATGCAATCTTATATAGTACCACAAGAACTTTATAAAGAGCTGTGTAGTCTTTTGCCAGCTTCAAAAGTGAGTGTCATTTCCAGGCTGCATAAAGTCCAGCGGATGAGCCAGGGTGCAGCCTGGTGGTTAGAGCGTCAGACTCACGACTTGACGGTCGGGGGTTCGATTCCCGATCCCATCGGAACAATTTGTGTCCTTGAGCAAGACACTTAACTCTGCATTGCTTCAGTTCACCCAGCTGGGGTAACTGTGTGTGGCGACCCCCCAGTCTTCAGATGCGCCGCGCAATGGCTGCGGCTGAGCTGTCGGTTGCACATCTGCCCATTGGGGCAGGTGTAATCAATTATTATTATTATTATATTATTATAAATTGCGCTTTTGGATGCTATAAATAACTTTTTAAATATTTTAAGCTAATAGATGGTATTTTTCCATGTGCGACTGCAAATTATACTTAATCTGTGAAACTATAACTAAGATACGCACCCTAAGATTAAAGCAATCATTAGCGCCTTTCCAAGAAATGACTTGCAACGAGCGGCACACCGAAAGAGATGAAGATAATGCGAGATAGAGGAAGCTGAATTGCAAAGGTCAGCGCTTGGCTTCAGAAAATTTATATGCGCCCACACGGAGGCGTATTGAGGCCTCAGTTCCTGTAATGAGTTGCCAGATGAGGTTGATGTCCACATGGGAGAGGGGCTTCACTTCAATACCGCTCCGAGATGAAATTGGCTGTCATGTAGTCAGGCTGTCATGTAGTCAGGCTGTCATGTAGTCAGGCTGTCATGTAGTCAGGCTGTCATGTAGTCAGGCTGTCATGTAGTCAGGCTGTCATGTAGTCAGGCTGTCATGTAGTCAGGCTGTCATGTAGTCAGGCTGTCATGTAGTCAGGCTGTCATGTAGTCAGGCTGTCATGTAGTCAGGCTGTCATGTAGTCAGGCTGTCATGTAGTCAGGCTGTCATGTAGTCAGGCTGTCATGTAGTCAGGCTGTCATGTAGTCAGGCTGTCATGTAGTCAGGCTGTCATGTAGTCAGGCTGTCATGTAGTCAGGCTGTCATGTAGTCAGGCTGTCATGTAGTCAGGCTGTCATGTAGTCAGGCTGTCATGTAGTCAGGCTGTCATGTAGTCAGGCTGTCATGTAGTCAGGCTGTCATGTAGTCAGGCTGTCATGTAGTCAGGCTGTCATGTAGTCAGGCTGTCATGTAGTCAGGCTGTCATGTAGTCAGGCTGTCATGTAGTCAGGCTGTCATGTAGTCAGGCTGTCATGTAGTCAGGCTGTCATGTAGTCAGGCTGTCATGTAGTCAGGCTGTCATGTAGTCAGGCTGTCATGTAGTCAGGCTGTCATGTAGTCAGGCTGTCATGTAGTCAGGCTGTCATGTAGTCAGGCTGCTGTCATGTAGTCAGGCTGTCATGTAGTCAGGCTGTCATGTAGTCAGGCTGTCATGTAGTCAGGCTGTCATGTAGTCAGGCTGTCATGTAGTCAGGCTGTCATGTAGTCAGGCTGTCATGTAGTCAGGCTGTCATGTGGTCAGGCTGCCATGTAGTCAGGCTGTCATGAACTGAGCTAAAATCTGTGCAAAAGCATACGGCACAGTTTCTATTATCAGCTGGAGATTTTGATGGCGGCTAAGTCGGTCCCGGATGCGTAAGCTCGGGACCCGGCAGAAATCGCGACTTTCCAGAAATAGCCGGCTTAAGATAACGGCGGTAAACATTTCGGGCCAGTTGCCAAACAGCCTTGTTGACAGATCTGCAGAAGCGAATTCGCCCCCTCAGCAACCTTCATCCGGCAGCTGATTGCCGGAGCGAGGCGGGGCGCCCTGAAAATTGGCCATCAGCCATCAGCCAAAATGCTTTAAAATGTCATCGGCGAGACAAGAATATCAGCGGCCCTGCCGTCCCCTGCATAGTCAACCTGATTGCGATCTTCTCAAAAATCAGAACGCCTCATTTTTGCTCTCTCGCCTGTCTGTCTGGTTGCATGCCTCGAAAACTTTGCCAATGTTGCTTTTTTGAGGCTTTCCAGCACCCAGTGAGAGCTCATCTCGGGCTCGCATGTGCGAGCCCTTCGGAATTTGCCCGCAGGGGCAATCCCAAGTTGAGCAGGAACACATCCCGCTCTCTTCCTTAGTTCTCTGTCTGTTAGCTATTATTTCTCATCCTGCCGCAGGACATTCTTGGGAAAGCTTCTCTTCAAAAAAGGGTAAAACTTGAAGCTAGGAGCAGAAAATAGGTGTGGAATTTCCCGATTGCTTGCCAAACAATAACAGCCTGTCGCGTGATTTGAGAGCAAAAATAAACTAAGGTGGGACTCAAGGCGGTGGCTAGAGGTGCACCTTCAGGAAATGGAAACTCATTTCCCGTATAGTGCCTCTGGTCGCTTTGCTCAACCGGTTAAAAAAATAATTGCACTCTGAGTCATGGAGACGCTCAACAGTGCTCAGAGGGTGTGTGGGAACCTTTTAAACTGGGTGTCGAATGCTGAAGTTCTTCCCCACGGTTTTTGAGCGTCTGTCTGCAATAAATTGTTTGTTTCTAAAACAATGCTCAAAATTCAGCTTTGCCTGCTCGAGCAGAAAAGCCTAATTGTTCAATCGTTACAGATTTACAGATCTTAGACATTTAGTATGTGTGGACTTAATCTGAATGCACTCAAAAATGCAGATCAGATCAGATACTAGTGGTCCTCTGTGGGCTCAGGGTTGTCAGAAAAGTTCTGTGTATATTGTAATAACTTGAGAACGATAAACAGTAGAAACATGAAAAGTTACAAATGTCTTCCTTAACATCTATTCACTCAAAGTATGAGCCCTCAGCTTCAATACACTTCTCCCAACGCCGCACCAGCCCGTCAATGCCTGTAGTCATGCCATTGTTCGTCACGGCGGCAATGCCAGCCTTGTAGGCCTGATTCACGTCTTCCTCTGTGCTGAAACGCTGGCCTCGCATCGACTCCTTGATGCGAGGGAAGAGGAAAAAGTCGCATGGACTTAAGTCCGGGGAATAAGGCGGATGCGGAAGAATTTCCCACCCCCACGACTCGATCGTAGCCAGCACGCTTTGCTTTCGGTGCGGGGCTGCGTTGTCGTGAAGCAGAATCGGGCCAGCCGCGTGAAGTGCAGGCCTTTTGTCCCGAATGGCACGCCGAACTTTCACCAGAACCGACAGGTAGAAATCACCATTGACCGTCTGCCCCACTGGCACAGGCTGATTGAACAACAGACCCTCCGGTCGAAGAAAGTCACGTGCATGACCTTCAGCTGGCCGATGCTCCGGATGGCCTTTTGAGGTCGCGGAGAACCTGGCCTGCACCATTTGGCTCTCTGCCGCTTCAACTCCGCCTCCCAAGAATGCGACAAGGTTTCGTCGCAGGCAACGATCCTCTGCAAGAACGCCGTGCCCTCCCACCGACACCGCTGCAGGTTGGATGCGCACATGGCGACCCGCCGAGCCTGCTGATCGTCAGTGAGCAGATGCGGCACCCACTTGGCACAGACCTTGCGCATCCCAAGGTCCTCGGTCAGGATCTTGTGGACTGAGTCGTGGGACACCCCTATGGCATCAGCCAGCTGCCTGGTGGTCAGTCTCCGGTCCTGCAGCACGGCTGCCTCCACCTGACTCACCAGGCTGTCAGTCCGAGCACTCGTTGGTCGTCCACTGCGTGGCTTGTCGTCGAGGTCTTCTTTACCGTTGCGAATGGCAATAGCCCAGCGGCGAATCGTAAGATGGGCAAAAGTCTCCTATGGTCTGCCGCATTTCTTCAAAAATCTCGGTTGCTGAACGCCCCTGAAGGACATGAAACTCAATATGATCGCTCGATTGTCGCGTTTAGAAAAAGTCTCTCGCGGGACGGAATGCGCCATGGGTGTGGTTGAAAAATTACTGCTATTTTGGCTAGAAATGATATGGTGCTCTAAAACTGAAGCTAGCGACTCTTTATATATGTATATATCTATGGCTAAAACCCCAACTCTTCAGCTATTCATAGAGCTGAGCTATTCTCTAATACACATAACTTTTCTGACGACCCTAGTATTAGTAGGTTTATTGATCAGACTGATAGATTATTTCAGTTTTATTTTCCTGAAAAGGAAGACTTCGTGCCGACTGTCCTAAAAATTTCTTAAACTTTTTATAATTCTTTTTTTAAAACCGGGTGCCTGGTTAGTTAATAATTAATCCAGCACACGGGCTGGGGGCCTGATCCTTACTGTATAAAGCAAAAAGCTTTGCGCACCAACCGGAGGTACCAAGATGCTACATCAGTCCCGCGAACGTGCCTGCAGAGGCTGGCAGATCAATTATTTAAGCCCGATGACGCGCTCGCTCCGCTTCCTGCACTACTCGGCCAGCCGCATCAAGCCTGGCTGCTGCGCGTCCTTCTCTGCTCTGCTGCTGCTTCTGCTGGCGTTGCTTTTTCTGTTTCTTGTAAGTACTTTGACGTCTTTAAAGTTCCTAGACCCTGAGGCTAGGCTTGCCTGTGTCACGATTCCCTCAGGATGAGTTGGGCAGAGTGGCTTTGGGGGTAAACGCGTCTTGACTCTCGTGCCGCGAACTCTGGTTCGGTTGTGTACGAAAATTGACCGCGGGCTGACGATTAGAAAGTCAGAAGGACGTCGAACACCCTGTGAGAGCGTGTGAGTGAGTGAGCGCCTGTGTACAGTATTCACGCGCTTGCGTGTGCTCACTGGAGTCAGCGCTGGTTGTGGGATGATGTTGATGAAGGCGTTGCGCCTTGGTGCCCACAGCCCATTTGCGAATAATTTTTCCTTCAACATTTTCCCCTGACTCTATTTATCAACCCACAAGAGACCGGCCGGTTTCTGCAAGCAGCAGCGGCTGCAGCCACCCGCACCCATCACGGATGGTGGCCGCATTCCCAAGCTGCTGCACTATGTATTCAGGAGCGCCGAAGTTTTCTCAAACTATTCGCCGCTGATCAGCTCATGCCTGCACTTCAATCCCGGCTGGACTGTCTACCTGTGGCGGGATTCCGACGTCAGACAGCTGATCCGCTTGCACTATCCGGACATGACTAAGCTGTTCGAGGCCTACTCTACCGACCTGATGCGGTCTGACGCTGCCAGATACCTGATCTTGCATCATCTGGGAGGTAGTCGCGCGTGCTTCGTTTGTGTAAATTTCCTTAGAACCGTGATGACGCATCAAGCGCAATGATTCTTACCGTGCGATTGGCGTCATCTCAAAGTCAATTAGCTATTATCCAAACATCACGAGCAGCATGCTCCATTTAACAATATAAATGTAAAACAGAGTCAAAAAGCGTTTAATACACAACAGGGGTCTCCTGAGGCCAAGGGGCGTCGCTGTTTCGTTAGGGCCCACAGCAATCCGTCTGGTGCTCGGTTTCCCGGGCAACGAGCTGGCCGACTCTCTGGTCGAAGCTCCAGCTGTCTGTCGGGTCCTGACCCTCTCTGGTTCCGATCCCCAGCACGATCACTAACCGTCAGATTGAATGGACTGGGCTGACACTCACAATAAAAGGTCTTAACTGCCGCCAATTCCGAGTGGCAGTCTCGTATATCCCCAAGACAGCTCCGAAAGTCTACGCAGATCAGCAAAGACACCCAGGACATCACCAGGACCCTCACAGGCCACAGGAACTCTGCCCCCTTCAGTGGCCTTGACAATGGAGATATCCAGAATTTCGTCTGCCAATGCCTCCACCAACAACAACCCGACGAGCCTCTTTCTTCCTTAGCGAATAACACGCTGCAGAAGGCCCTCCGCACCTCCATGGCTGACTCCGAGCCGCGCCGCAAACCTGACCTCCTTGTGGCGACGCCCCTTTTTGAGGATTCGCAAACGAAGTAGCAGAATTCTCCACCCTCAGGAGTGTACATCGACTTGGACATCGAGTGTGTGCAGCCGTTCTACCCAACCCTGGCCAACTACACTGCCTTTCTGGACCGGGAACGCACCGACCAGACAGCCGTGATCTGGCAGACCCGGCTGGCGGCGATGAACAGCGCCATGGGCTCGGTGCCTGGGCATCCGTTCTTCGCTTTCGTGGCGCGGCGGATGCAAGCTGGTGCCGATGAAGGCGACCAGTTGGCTGGCGGTGGTGGCGGTGGAAAGCCGAAAGCGACCAGTGCATATGTGGCCACGGGGCCGGGGATGCTCACCGAAGCCTACAGAGAGTGGCAGCTGCGACGCCAGCCGCAGCCCGGGATGAACAGCAATGAAAACGTGGTTCTGCTTGGCTGGGATTTCTTCTCTGGTTTTGTTGAGTCACGAGCTGATCTGGGGAGGATCTGCAGGGCCCGGTTCGGAGGTGAGCTTTTGTCTGAAATTTTTTCAAAGCATATCTAACCTAACTGACTAAACTCCCTTCCTAACTACCTTATCTACGTAAGCACCTAACCTACTTGTCTAGCTACCTTAGTAAAAACCTGTCAGAATGCACGGAAATACATATCTTGTATTTTATCTAAAAATTTAACAATTGACCGATTTATCAAACTTTAATAAAAAACGTGACCTTTTCTATAAATTAGAACTTTTGATTCACTTGAGTCGCTATATATACTTTTGTTATTACTGTAACGCTACATGTACTTTGCAAACCTTTGCCAAACAATTTAAAAGCGTAAAATTTAAAGGTAACTGCTGACAAATCAATGAAGTGATTGATACTGTTGACATGATTTTTTTGTATTTTTTGTAGGTATCGTGAATGGCAGAAGGCGAAAGCGACCGCGGGGCAGGCGATCCATGTCGTTCAGAATCTGCCGCAGAATTCTTCGCACACAGTCCTGGAAGCGTGAAGAGTCAACAACCAACACTATCGCATTTCACCGGTTTATGCACCTGGGATACCCGGAGAATCAGGCCAAAATATGGGGCGTTTTTAATGTCACCATGCGCTTTCCAAGAATTTCGTTTTACTATCATTAGGACCATTTGATTAGGTACAGTTTACTGTTTCTGTGCACAACAATTCAATTTAGGGATTTTATCTAATGCTAAAGACGCCAAGGCGTACAATATACTGCAAACAAACAATCGAATGCTTGTTAGATTGCAACTTAGTTAAAATGCTCCTTTGATGCTTGTAGTCGATCGTTTTAATTAGTACTTAGGCTTTTTACACAGTTAAGCTTTTATTTTCAATATTCTGCTTGCCTGCCTACCCATCTGTCTATCGTCCTTATTAAGTGCATATTGTCCGCTCAACTCTCGGACTTTGTCCAACTCTCGAGCTTTTCCCTCTAATAACGATAATTTATTGAAATTAAACATTTCAATAAATTAATAAATTTCGAAGAATAAATTTCTTCGAAACGCAGTGTCAATTTTTTTTCCAAAAGTATACGTTTTATAAACGTAATAGGCCTAATCATTGTTGTTTACTGTTTTTGATAAAGTAAATTGTTTACTGTTTCTGATAAAGTTAAAATTATTAAAGATAAACGTATTCATTTCCCGATTGACATTCAGATTTACATTCAAATTTTAACAAAGCCGCTGTAACTTTTCTTTACTTGAACGAAACGCTTTAAATTTTTACAAAAACTTTGACGCAATCAAGAAAAAAAACCACGTAAAATATCTCAGCATTTTAAAAATAGACTGTACAAATTATTCACACATAAAGTTTGTTCCTATCTCCTTAGTGTATTATTATGCAACTCAACAAAACAGCTTAAAATACACGCAGAGCTACGAAACTTTATTTTTCTCTTGACGCACGCGAGATGCGTTGGCAAGTCAAAAATCAGCACCCTAGCTTAAAGCCTGTACGAGTTATTCACCTGCAAACTGTGTTCCTATCTCCGTAGTGTATTTTGGGGGTCCAGCTTGACATTCGCTGACAGACACTTCTACTCAACGCAGAGCTACGAAACTTTATTTTTCTCTTTACGCATGCGAGATGCGTTGGCAAGTCAAAAATCAGCACCCTAGCTTAAAGCCTGTACGAGTTATTCACCTGCAAACTGTGTTCCTATCTCCGTAGTGTATTTTGGGGGTCCAGCTTGACATTCGCTGACAGACACTTCTACTCAACGCAGAGCTACGAAACTTTATTTTTCTCTTGACGCACGCGAGATGCGTTGGCAAGTCAAAAATCAGCACCCTAGCTTAAAGCAGAGCTTCTCACCAGCAGCAAATCTGCCGGGCAAGATGCGCCTGATAATTCCTTGTACTTCTGCGGCAGAAGTATTTTTAAGAGCTAGCATTTGATGAAAAAGCAGCGGTAGAGATCTTTGCAAGTCGCTAGCTATGTCCCGTCTCATTAATGGGCCGTTCTGCTCCATCCAGTAAAGAAGCTGAATGGCAGAATTGGCATAGCAGTCTGCTCCGCTATTTCTTAGTCCACAGAGAGGCTGCGGCTCTGAACTTCTTGATGATGTTTGTTTGGCAGCCTTTGCCCCTGAACTATGCTCTTGACGAGGCTCTGTTCTAACATTTTCCTCAGCAGGTAGAGATGTGTAAAGATTAGCGTTGAGGCTTTTAGGAAGCTGTGTATCAACGAAGCGGCGCTCAGGATATCGTTGGCGAAAGCAATCTGGGTCGTAGGCATAATGACCTAGGAGCAAAAGAACTGCCATTACATGGCAGTCACAGCCAGCTGTTCGGCTACCCAGAAAGAGGATCCACTGTTTAAAAAGTCTTCTGCATGGCTGCATGGTGTAGCAGACTCCCAATGAGTCCCGTTTTCGACTTCCGGGCTTCACCAGATGGCTCAAACAACTCCCGATCATGAGGACCCCACTAAAGCAGCGTAAAAATGATGCGATGCGTGCTCATTAAGGGATGTGTGGCAGGGGGTCCGTACAGAAATTATTTTTAAGGCTCAGGTGGGTGACCCAGCTATATGACCAGAGCCGAATTTGTGAATTTTCTATCCCGTCATATGTTTCCCATTAGATGAATTCCCTGACTGTAATCTCGTACAGTCTCTAATACTGGAATAACTCATACAGGCTTTAAGCTAGGGTGCTGATTTTTGACTTGCCAACGCATCTCGCGTGCGTCAAGAGAAAAATAAAGTTTCGTAGCTCTGCGTTGAGTAGAAGTGTCTGTCAGCGAATGTCAAGCTGGACCCCCAAAATACACTACGGAGATAGGAACACAGTTTGCAGGTGAATAACTCGTACAGACTTTAAGCTAGGGTGCTGATTTTTGACTTGCCAACGCATCTCGCATGCGTAAAGAGAAAAATAAAGTTTCGTAGCTCTGCGTTGAGTAGAAGTGTCTGTCAGCGAATGTCAAGCTGGACCCCCAAAATACACTACGGAGATAGGAACACAGTTTGCAGGTGAATAACTCGTACAGGCTTTAAGCTAGGGTGCTGATTTTTGACTTGCCAACGCATCTCGCGTGCGTCAAGAGAAAAATAAAGTTTCGTAGCTCTGCGTTGAGTAGAAGTGTCTGTCAGCGAATGTCAAGCTGGACCCCCAAAATACACTACGGAGATAGGAACACAGTTTGCAGGTGAATAACTCGTACAGGCTTTAAGCTAGGGTGCTGATTTTTGACTTGCCAACGCATCTCGCGTGCGTCAAGAGAAAAATAAAGTTTCGTAGCTCTGCGTTGAGTAGAAGTGTCTGTCAGCGAATGTCAAGCTGGACCCCCAAAATACACTACGGAGATAGGAACACAGTTTGCAGGTGAATAACTCGTACAGGCTTTAAGCTAGGGTGCTGATTTTTGACTTGCCAACGCATCTCGCGTGCGTCAAGAGAAAAATAAAGTTTCGTAGCTCTGCGTGTATTTTAAGCCGTTTTGTTGAGTTGCATAATAATACACTAAGGAGATAGGAACAAACTTTATATGTGAATAATTTGTACAGTCTATTTTTAAATGCTGAGATATTTTACGTGGTTTTTTTTCTTGATTGCGTCAAAGTTTTTGTAAAAATTTAAAGCGTTTCGTTCAAGTAAAGAAAAGTTACAGCGGCTTTGTTAAAATTTGAATGTAAATCTGAATGTCAATCGGGAAATAATTACGTTAAAGATAATTAGTTTAAAAAAAGATATTTACTTTCGATTTTTCTCATTAGCTTTAACACCAAAAACGAAAAAAGACATAATGTAGACATGTAGTGCAAGCAAAACCAAGAATGGACTCAATGGATCCTATATATTCACTTTTGTTATAGTGGTCATTTAAATAGGAAAATTGTTATAAGATTGAGGTGGGGGTGGAGAAGAACTTTCTTAGAACGGTTGTTTTTGAATTTGCTGACACCAGTGAGGTGGGGCGGATTCCTCGTTTGAATTGCCGCCGGCGTTGAGTTCGCACGAATAAAACCGGAAAAACGCGCAGACGAATCACAACGAAATTTCTTCTCCTGTTTTACTCCGACAGCCGGGTTCTCAAGTCCGGGGGGAGGGTAGTTGTAATCGTAGCGGAGCGGTCGTATAGCGGCCCGGTCGTTCAGATCCGTAGACTCAATTGGTCTTGACACCGTAAATCTGCTTTGGAATTGTCGTACTGATTACTGTCAGTAGAGTAGCGCTGCCACCACCGTAATTTGATCCGTATTACGGAACGCTGGGATCTCAGAGCTCGCTTAGAGTTGAGATCGATTCGGTTGTTTAACGCCCCACGGGCAAATGACTCAAGATAACTATTATGGGCTTCGTTAACGAGATAGACTTAATTATTAGTTAATTAATATTATTTATTGATGTTGTACTAGCAGGCGTAAATTGGCAAAATAAAGTTAAATTCAGACGATTGATCCTCGGCCGGTGCCGGGTGGGACGACTAACTGAACAAACTAGTAGATCGAGACTAAATAAGTACTAATTTAACTTCGTGCACAACAGGAAATTAAACACTAAACAGACGAGTACACGAGGGTTCACGAAGCGGAACGGAACGGAAAACGAACAAGTAGGAGGCAGGGGAAAGGAAAGATGAAAACTTGCGGCCCGAAATGGCCTTAATAAATAGTGGGGCGATGTCATCCGGACGGGGATGGAGCAGCAGATGGGGCAGGAAGGCGAAGGATGGGGCAGGAGATGGGGCGAAGGATGGGGCAGGAGATGGGGCGAAGGATGGGGCAACGGACGACAACAAAGCCGGGAATGAGAATAACAAAAAAATTACGCGCGACGGCAAAAGATGGGGCGAGGGATGGGACATGGGACGGCGCAACGGGTGACACAGAACGCGAGAGTCATTGCGGTGAGGTCACCTGTTCCAAACGTGGTAGTGCGCCCTACCACAAGATGATCATAGGATGTAGGACAAAACTGAAAGAGATATCAATTTCATTTTATGATCATATAAAGCCAAGGCACTCATTAGTTTCATGGTCTAGTTGATTAGGTTGGAATTAGAAATGTTATGAAGCAAATTTGGTTGGACAATAAAACTCTACTGCAAGATGTCTATCAGCTATGATAAGAAATCTAGCAAAAAATTAGTAGCAATCAAAAATGTAGCAAGAATTTGAAGCTTCTTTATGCCTATCTCTTTAGTACGTACATAGTTTAGACTTAAGTGTAGCCCTACTTTACTATGGCTATGCAACATTTTGGCAAAGTAATGTTTAGGCAAATAATGTTTCAACAAAGTATTGTAGTTTTAGCAACTTTATTTATAAACGCTTTTATTTCATTGACACAATGCTAGGCCTACATACTTTAATAATTACTGAACTTGCTATAAAAGAATTTTCTCTATATAATAAAAGAACCTGGTGGCAATTAAGACTACTTTTTTAAATCACTACAATTTTTTTCTGATTTTTTAAAGTGCAGTTAAAGGTTTGTTACCTATTTATTAAATTGACTTTAACTCTTTAGGCCTAGGCCTATTTGTTAGATGGCTATGTATTAATATTTTGGTCAATGGTATTTTTGTTTGCTGCTAGTTTGTCTGCTATTCTTTTGTTTGCAAAAATACAATGTAGTCATTTTGTCTACTACAGAATAATAAGACTAAAACATGATTCCAGTACATATAATATTGAAAACAAATATCTTTCTATCTTAAAAAGTATTTATAGTAGTAGTAAAGATCAAGAACTCATTACATTAGAAGCACAAGCATGTATAAAAAAATATTGATTTTTTCCAAGTGACCCAAACCCAAACATTGACCTATAGATAGGCTATACTCATGTATTAAATTTTTGTTTATATAATAAGTAAGCATTGCAACAGGGACAGCAAATGCATTATCATCATTGGATAAGGTTCATAATAGCCAGCTAATCATATTTAAAAATTCAACCATAAACTTTGCCTTTAATATTTGTAAGTCCATAGCAGGGACTACTCAAATACTGGGATGGGAAACTAGGAATTTTTTACGAGGCTGGTCTTTTATCAGCAGTAGAAAATAACCATAGACAACAAAGTAACACAGCATCTCTCTAATACAAATAATTGCCAGCCAGCCTCATAAAAAATTTTAGTTTCCCGTCCCGGTGTTTGAGTAGTCCCTGGTCCATAGCTTATAACTTTTCTTTTCTCAATAGAAATTTAAAATTTATATTATTTTTCTTTAAAAGATTTCAAGAAACAAAATTATGCTTGCTAAAAAAGACATGGTATTATTAAACTCATTTTGGTTTTGCATAACTCGTAAAATAAATTTTTTTAAATTAGCTTTACAAGCTATTTAGCTATACTTTCATTTTTATTTTTTTTTAAAAATCTTTTTGTTTGCTAGTAGACAAAATGACCTTGCACTAATATTTTAGCCACTATGTTAGGTTGGCAATTTGTCTACCTTTAAATTTGTATGCTTCAAGCTAGAAAATTTAGCCCTATATATTTGTTTAAATCTGCATTGGTTATTCCATCTGCTATGGCCTTCAATTCCAAGGGAAAGGTAGTAAAATATTGTAGTCAAGTAGTCTTTATCTTCTATATATAATATAACAATTTTTGAATTTGACAAAATGTTTTAATACTTTGCCAAAACATTACATTTGTGATTCCCCAAAACATTAATTTGCCAAAATGTCACATAGCCTTTACTATAAATATTCATTCTTTAATTTCCTTGCTTTCTGTCTTGACTATGGATAGGTATAGTCAAAATTGTTATATTTTAAATCACTAAAGGTATCATAGCAGCAATAGAATAAATAAAACTAAATATAGATTATTATATTAGCAAGTGTCAATTAGTAATTCTAGTTCCACCAGTGAATGAGCTGTGCCTGGTGCCGCCAAAGAGAGCAAGAAAACCCAAGGCCCCACTAGGGGCCAAGGGTGAGTGAATAATTTCTACCCATGGCGGCCAAAGGCCGACATGGGCTAGAAAGTATTTATGAGTAAATAAGTTAGACTCCCATGCATTTTGAAATTTCATGTTTTTTCTTTAAAAAAATGCTCCTGTTTTGCAACCACTGCACTGATTGAGTTGAGTGAAATGTCGATCGATAGAAAACTTTTAGATCTATTAAATGAATATACTTTTTCCTACAAAGCTTTTTGAGTTTCGGCTTCAAAGCAGTGCAGTTAGATGCGCAATGCAAAAATCTACAAGTCTCTAAAGTTTTGTTTTCCTACAATTCTGCAGTGCTGAAAAAAATTACATGACTTTCATATTATTGCTCATTATAATTTTGAGAACATGGTGCGAATAATCCAACTTTGAATTTCTATAGCATAGTTGCTGTACTATATTGCTTTGAATTTCCGCCATCTGATTTCACTGCTTTTGGGTTGAAAAATCAATCAGAAATCAATAATTTGTGATTTTTGGCTGATTGTGTGCCAGAAAAATAGGTGATAAAATTTTTAAAAGAATGGTAGATCAAATGCAGATACTGCAACAAGTTGTACTAATGTCTGGCTAAAATTTACCAAGTTTTTGAGTGTCTGCAACAAGTGCTCATATATCAAAAGTGATTGGAAATCGATCAGAGTAGTGGTTTTTTAATATTTTGCTTGAAATCAGGCAAAATAACACAATTGGACAGTATTATTTTTATGACAGCTGATTTCCCACAAAACGAGGCATATTTGTGTGCAATTTCTAGAGATTCAGTTCATTGGGTAAAAATTATCGATAAAAAACTGAAAACTTGACTTTTTACTCTTATGTTAGTTTTGGGGCTATTTAAACTGGAAATGGTAACAATTTTGCACTGAAACCTATGCACAGTGTTCCATATAGCTAATTTAACAAATTTCTTGAATTTCATAACTATTCAATGTTTTTTCATGTAAAAAATGCCTTTTGCATCAAAATTCATCAGATTAAGCTGCTTTGCACTTTGCACCGGACTAAACTCAACTCAAAACACTAAATGTATGATGTGGCAGCAATATGGTGATATTGCTGTGCAATGAAAGCTAAAGTTGCTAACATATTTAGCCATCAACCATGCAAAAAATAAAAGCAAAAAGTAAAAACTATTTATTGGATTGAATTTTGTTCTTCTTGAGTTCCTTTATTCATTGTGTAATATTAGGCAAGAACAATTGGGAGCAATGAGCAAGCTAAATGGTGTTAAAAACTTGAAAATGCACAAATGGGATGCTTGTTTTGTCACCAAAATCAGAATTTGACACAATTGAGGTAAACTGGGAGGAAATCTCCAATCTCGAAGTCAATCCTGGGATCCCGGGATTTCCAGTTTTTTAATATCGGGATCTCAGGATTGAAAAAGGCTGGGATTTTGCAACCCCTACTCATGTTGTGTCACCAATTCCTGTCTCCATTTTTATTAATCGGTTAATCCCAATGCCCAATGGCAAATTTCAGTAACAACAATGCAATGATGAGTTAGAGTCTGTATCTGCCACTGGTTTTTTTATTTTGTTAATAACATGGGTAATGGAAGTGAGTAATAGACAGTAACTTAAAAGTTACTAGGTTTTGTATAAAGTTACTTAGGCTAGTGTAAGCTACTTTTTAAAAAGTGGTAACTTAGTACAGTAATGCAAGTTAGTTTTTTGAGTAACTTGCCCAACACTGAGTACAGATAATACTATATAGATAAAATAAATGTTAAGTGTTTGGAAAATTTATCATTTTGGAAGTGTTTGTTTGGTTCATAGATTTTATCTCTAAAATCTTTAACTACTAAATAGACAAAAAATACCCGGCCATGGATATATGTAGCATCTAGTATTATAATTGGGAGAAAGTGTTTGTCATTTTTGTTTTATTGCATAAATTTAAACCCTTTTTTCAAAATGTCTATGACCATAATTCTTATCTTTCATCATAGATATGTAACACTTAGCTAACCTGGTCATCCTGACTAGGTGCCAGAATAGCCAGGCAGGTGTGTTGCAGAACTGATCAATCTAGCTTTAAAAATTGTCAAGGGATTATACAAGAAAAACAATTGACAAATTAAATAAAAAGAAGATAAACTTCTTGAGTGCTTGAAAAACAAACAAGGCAAAAAAAGCAAAAGAGAACTAAATTAGTTGTAGCCAGACAAAAATGATTTAAATTGTATAAAGTGTAAAGCTATATTGCAAAAAGGCTCACTAGATATAGGTATGTCACATTTCTATGGCAAAAGATATGGCATTTCTGGGTAAAATTCAGTTTGTGTAATTTTTAATATGTACAGTTAAAAATACAACTAAACAACTTAGTAAAAAAACAACAAATTTTGCAACAGGTGTTAGTTAGCAAAAAGTCTTCTTTCAATATTTGCTTTTTTTCAGATTCAGTATCTAGAAAATCTTTTTTGGTTAATTGGTAAAAATGTCATGCTACCGGGTGTCCGGATTGAACGGAAACGCTGCTGATTTTTTGAATATTTTTTGCAATTTCTCAGCAAGACAAGCAGCTGTACCATTTATTTTTGACAACAGTAAACAGGAAGGTGTCAGCATTGTTCTCATTCAAAATGGCCGCCATTGGCCGCGATCACGCGCTCCAGCCTCTTCCTGAACTGCTGGCACACCTTCCTCACATAGTTGGTGTCCATTCTCTCCCACGCCAGCCGAACAGCAGCCTGCAGCGCTTCCACACTGCTGTGGCAGGATCTGCAGGCCTCGCTCTCCACACGCTGCCAGATTGAGAAGTCCAGCGGATTCAGGTCCGGACTGGAGGGCGGCCACATCGTCTTCGGCCAGAAGTTCGCCATGTTGTCTGCCAAGAACTGCTGGGTTGTGGCCGCTGTGTGAGCCGGAGCACCGTCCTGCTGCCACACGTACTGTCCGTCAGGGTACTGCTGATGCAGCCAAGGCAGCACGTGCTGCTGCAGCAGCTGCTGGTAGCATGCAGCATTCACTTTGGTGCCTGGGTTGATGAAAATGGGGGGACACCTCCGTCCATCACTCGCAACGACGCCCAGCATCATGATGGAGGCCGGGTGCTTAGACTTCATACTGTACTTCACGTGGGCAGGTGTGTCCGCGCTGCTGGCGGCGCTGATGTAGCGAGTGTTGCGCCTGTTCACGGCTTGGTCACAGGTGAACAGTTTCTCGTCGCTGAACACGCGCACCAGCGAGCCGTGGTTCTTCACCCACGTGAGCAACTGCCTGCAACGCTTGAGACGCGATACCTTCTGCTTCGAAGTGATGAGGTTCTTCGGCACCACCACCCTGGACACCATGCCGAGGTCTTCTTTGACGAGCTCCGACATTGTCGTCTTGCTCATGTCGTGCTCACGTGCCAGTCGGCGAATCGACCTTCGGGGATTTCGGTTGACCTTCGCCCGGACGGCTGCGACGGTCTTCTTCGTCCTTTTTGTCCTCGGACGACCACCCCCATGTCTTTTGGTGACATCTCCTGTGTCGTTCAGCAGCTTCCTCACAGTGAAAATCCTCTTTCTGCTCACATTGAGCACTTCTCTGATGTCGCTAGTTGACTTTCCAGCGCAAAGTAATTCAGCGATTGCTCGTCTTTGAGCCTCGTGCTCAGCCATGGTTAGGAATAAAGCTGCAAGAGTGGATGTATTAAATTCTGTGATTTCTGCTGGTTCTGACACCCATGCAAAATTTTGAATTTTGCGAAAGATTACGTAATTAACGACGTTTTAAGCAGCGTTTCCGTTCAATCCGGACACCCGGTATTTAATGCAATTGGAATGAATCTTCACTATATGAATAGAATGGGATTCTCATCGCAATTCAGTTATGCGAAAGATATCTTAGTCTCATTCTATATCATATGTATCTGATGCTTCAATCCTTCAGCAAAGGCCGCCAGAGCCGCCACAGAATGCAGCAGGGACAGCGTCTTCTAGCCAGTCTGGGGCATCGATGCAACAATCTGCTTCTGCCCGGCTCGCCGCTTGCCACTTGCCTGCCGCTCGTCATTGACGGGCACAGACTGGGCCTGGTGAAACCCGACATCGCCAGAATCCTCACCGCCAGGTGCCCATCTGTCTTCCACTACGGCTCCGGCAGCCGCTCCCTGACTCTGGCTGATGGTCTGTCTGGCTTTCGCCCGGTTAGCAACGCTATGGCAACGGCATTTGAGCAGCTCAGAACTGACGGAGTTTTTCCCTGCCTGACTAAGGGCTGGCGAAATGAGCTGTACGCTGCCAGGCTGCGGTCTACCAGACAGCCTGTCTTTGAGGTGCGGACAGCTGGGATGTGACTGGACTTGGGAAATGCCCAGCATCTGGCTTTACCACCGCAGGTATGCCAGGCCGAGTCTTGAGACTGACCTCTGTCCACTAGCATGGCCTCCCCAGTCTACTGACATCCCAGTCTACTGACATCCCAGTCTACTGACACCCCAGCCCATGGCCACCCCAGTGTACTGACACCCCAGTCTACTGACACCCCAGCCTACTGACATCCCAGTCTACTGACACCCTAGTCTACTGACATCCCAGCCCATGGCCACCCCAGTGTACTGACACCCCAGTCTACTGACATCCCAGTCTACTGACACCCCAGCCTACTGACATGCCAGTCTACTGACACCTCAGTCTACTGACATCCCAGTCTACTGACGTCCCAGTGTACTGACACCCCAGTCTACTGACACCCCAGTCTACTGACATCCCAGTGTACTGACACCCCAGTCTACTGACACCCCAGCCTACTGACATGCCAGTCTACTGACACCCCAGTCTACTGACATCCCAGTCTACTGACATCCCAGCCTACTGACATGCCAGTCTACTGACATGCCAGTCTACTGACATGCCAGTCTACTGACACCCCAGCCCTTGGCCATCCATCCCATCCCATGGCCACCCCAGCCCAGCTAACCGGGGTCAAACGATCCTCTCCCGAACAGGTGGAGCGCAGCGCGGCCTCCCTGCTGGGCATCGCGCAGTGGGGCTGCCACGTGAACGGCTACACAGTGGCAGCGGACGGCAGCCAGCGGCCGGTTGCCATGTGGCTGGCCAGGCGGTCGCTAAGCAAGCCAACGTGGCCCGGCCACCTGGACAACCTGGTTGGCGGCGGCCTGCCCAGCGACTGCGACTCGCCAACGCTGAACGCCCGCAAGGAGGCCCAGGAGGAGGCGGGCATCCCGGCCGCGCTGCTGGACAGCCTGCAGCCAGTCGGCACCGTCAGCTACTTCTACGAAGACGAACGCGGCGTATTCCCCGACGTGGAGTACTGCTACGACTTGGCCCTGCCCGACACCTTCTCGCCTGTTAGCGTCGATGGCGAGGTGGCGGAGTTCCGCCTGGTCCCGCTGGCCGACCTGCCCGAGCTGATCGCTCAGCCGGACTTCAAGCCGAACAGCGGCCTGGTGTGCTTGGACTTCCTGCTGCGCCGTGGCTGCCTCAGCCCGGATACGCAGCCGCTGTACGACCTGCTGATGGAGATGTGCCATACCCGACTGCCGCTGGACTGAGATGTTTGGTGGCTGCCGATATGTATCGAAAACAGGCTTTCTGAAGACTTTACCTATTTACAATATAGTAAATATAGTTTGTGCGCATTTGTAACTTTTTTATTGGTCTGAGACCGTTAATTTATGATGCTGGATGCGTGTTTATAATAGTACTATTAGTAGCATAAACCATAGCCTTGCTATGCTGTATTTTCATTGCGTAAAAATATAACCTTAGAAGCATATTATATAGATTTGTTAATAATTTTTTTATTTGGAAATTTTTAATTTGATGACGAATTGATGTTTAGCTCTTGGCACTAATCAGATCGCCTTTTCCGCCCACGCACATGACATCGTATGGCCTTTTCCGCCCACGCACGTGACCTCGTATGGCCTTTCCGCCCACGCACGTGACCTCGTATGGCCTTTTCCGCCCACGCACATGTCCTCGGATGGCCTTTTCCACCCACGCACATGTCCTCGGATGGCCTTTTCCGCCCACGCACGCGACCTCGTATGGCCTTTTCCACCCACGCACATGTCCTCGATGGCCTTTTCCACCTACTTACCTGCTCTGATTTGATCTCACCATGCTAGCATTCGTACTTTACAAAAAAGAATATAAATTCGCATAAATATCCTGCATGCGCTACTAGTTCAGCTCAGCAGTAGTCAGTCATGTCTTTTCTACCAAATCTGCCGCCCTCCGTGCTGGCAAAAAATGCGGACGCCGAAGCGCTGGGCGCCAGGCGCAGCAAGGAGGAATATCGCAAGATGAAGGAGCTGGAGGAGGCCCGGAAGCTGGCGGCAGTGCCAGCCATGAAAGACGAAGAGGGCAAGGACATCAACCCGCACATACCGCAGTACATCATGCAGGCGCCCTGGTACTACGGCGCCCTCCACCCCACCCTGAAGCATCAGATTAAGCCGGCAGGCGAAGACGAGAAGCGCCAGCCGGATACGACCGCCTCAGGCGAGATCATCACCATGGCCAGCGGCGGCAGCGAGGCCCTGAACCGCTGGTACAAGCGCGGTCAGGCCGCCGGGCCCCGGGCCACCAAGTATCGGAAGGGCGCCTGCGCCAACTGTGGCGCCGCCACCCACCAGGCTAAGGACTGCTTCCAGCGGCCCAGGGCCCGCGGCGCCAAGTGGACTGGGGAGGACATCGCGCCAGACCAGCACGTGCAGCCGGACTTGAAGCTGGACTTCGAGGCCAAGCGGGACCGGTGGAACGGCTACGATCCGGCCAGCTACAGGCAGGTGATTGACAGCTACGCCAAGCTGGAGGAGGCCAGGAAGCAGGTGCGATCCAGCAAGCAGGAGGCCGGCGGCGAGGAGGGGGTGAGTCGCTTTGGATTGCGCATGCTGCTTTGATTTCGGGATATCATGATAGCGGGTGAGGCACAGGTCCTGGGGAGCACCTTTGTACTGGGAGACTAGAGATGAGTCAGGTATGTTAGAAAGACGGGATGGTATGAAGCTAGTGGGTGAGATAGAGAGAGATTGCGGGTGAGATCATTAGAGATAGCGGGTGAGATTATTGGAGATAGCGGGTGAGATTATTGGAGATAGCGGGTGAGATTATTGGAGATAGCGGGTAAGATTATCAGAGATAGCGGGTGAGATTATTGGAGATAGCGGGTAAGATTATCAGAGATAGCGGGTGAGATTATTGGAGATAGCGGGTAAGATTATCAGAGATAGTGGGTGAGATTATTGGAGATAGCGGGTAAGATTACGAGTATTAGAGATAGCGGGTGAGATTATTGGAGATAGCGGGTGAGATCATCAGAGATCGCGGGTGAGATTATCAGAGATAGCGGCTTGAGATTATCAGAGAAAGCGAGTGAAATTAAGAGAGATAACGGGTGAGCTTATCAGAGATAGCGGTTTGAGATGATCAGAGATAGTGGGTGAGATTAAGAGAGATAGGGGGTAAGATTATCAGAGATAGCAGGTGAGGTTATTGGAAATAGCGGGTGAGATTATCAGAGATAGCGGGTGAGATTATGAGATAAAGAGACCATGCAATCCCGTGGAATTGCCCAAGCGCTTATGATGCAAATTCTGCTTCCAGGAGCAGCGTGACGACGAAGACCGGTACGGAGACGAGATGGCGATGCCCGGGCAGAAGTTCGACTGCAAGGAGCGGCAGTCGGTGAGAAACCTGCGCATCCGGGAGGACACGGCCAAGTACCTGTACAACCTGGACCCCAGCTCGGCCTACTACGATCCCAAGACCCGAGCGATGCGCGGCAATCCTTTTGAAGGCCGCGACGTGTCCGTTGAGGAGGCCCCGTTCGCCGGCGACAATTACATCCGTTACCAAGGCGACGCGTTGCCAATGATGGAGCAGCAGGTGTTCGCCTGGGAGCTGCAGGCCGAGAAAGGCGTCGATGCGCACCTGCAGGCCAATCCGACCCGCCTGGAGCTGCTGCACCGCGAGCTGGACGAGAAGAGCAAAGAAATTGGCGGCCAGATCTCACAGCAGATCCTCGAGAAGTGAGTTTCTGTTTGCTCTTGCCTGGTCTCACCCTTCCTCTGATCTAATCTCACCCTGTTGATCCTATCTCACCCTACTCTGACCTAATCTCACCCTTCCTCTGACCAAACCCCACCCTTTCTCTGATCTAATCTCACCCTTCTGATCCTATCTCACCCTACTCTGATCCTATCTCTCCCTTTCTCTGACCTAAATCTCACGCTTCCTCTGACCTAATCTTACCCTTTCTCTGATCTAATCTTACCCTGCCTCTGACCTAATCTCACCCTTCCTCTGACCAAACCCCACCCTTCCTCTGACCAAACCCCACCCTTTCTCTGATCTAATCTCACCCTTCTGATCCTATCTCACCCTACTCTGATCCTATCTCTCCCTTCCTCTGACCTAAATCTCACGCTTCCTCTGACCTAACTTACCCTTTCTCTGATCTAATCTCACCCTGCCTCTGACCTAAATCTTACCCTCCCTCTGACCAAACCCACCCTTTCTCTGACCTAATCTCATCCTCCCCCTGACCCATCTTACCTTTACTCTTACCCTTCTAAACTCTCTCCCTCCTCACCCAATGTCACCTTTAAAAGCCTTCAAAACTCAGCTAAAATAAAAAGATGCACGCAACGCCTCACCCGCACAGGTACGGAGGCCAGGAGCACCTGCGCGCAGCGGACAGCGAGGCTCCGGAACTGTCGGCGCTGTCGCAGACTGAGCAGTACGCCGAGTACTCCCGCACTGGCACCCTGCTGCGCGGCGCCGAGGCCCCGGCGGTCCGGTCTCGCTACGACGAGGACAAAAAGCCGCTGAACCACACCAGCGTGTGGGGCTCGTACTGGGAGGCCGGCAAGTGGGGCTACAAGTGCTGCCGGTCCACCATGCGCAACGCCTACTGCACGGGATTGAAGGGCCGCCTGCCGGCCGCCGGGCCGCCGGCTGTTAAAGACTCGACTGCAGCTGCCTCCGGCTCAAAACGGGCCGCCGCTTCCAATGCTGACGACGGATCTGCGACGGCAGTTGCGGAGAAGAAGAGGAAGCAATCCGAGTCGGAGAGCGACAGTAGCAGCAGCAGCAGCGGCAGTAGCAGCAGTGACGACTCTTCTGATTCTGATTCTGAGTGACCTGAAGACTTTGTGACTGACCGTTGAGTACTTGAATGTCGATATGAAAATACTGGCTGCGTGTAAAACCGCATAGCAACCAGTTGGCAACCGCATAGCAACCAGTTGGCAAACGCATAGCAACCAGTTGACAACCACATAGCAACTGTATAGCAACTAGTTGACAACCGCTTAGCAACCAGTTGACAACCACACAGCAACCGTATAGCAACCAGTTGACAACCACATAGCAACCGTATAGCAACCACTTGACAACTGTATAGCAACTAGTTGGCAACCGTATTGCAACTACTATGCACTAGCCACATGGCAACCGCACAGCAACCGCGTACCATATGCGTGGTAAGTTTTTAAAAAATCAAATTTGAAATACACGCTTTGTAAGCTTGGTCACGCTCTCCCTAGTTACTTTGTTCATCCAAGAATTACCCAAATATATATGCCCAATTAATTCTGTTATTCACTGACTATTGTTTAATCGCTACTTTCAGTACTCCAGTCTGCATATGTTTGTTTCTTTTGTAAATCAGACAAATACTGTATATATTACGAGTTTATTCTCAGTCCGAGGTAACAGGGTGTAAAATTGTTGCTTACTGATGCGTTGTGTACCCTTTTAAATATACCTGGACCCCGTCTGAGCTTGCCGCTGCACTGGGCAAGATGCATCTGAAGCAATGACGTGTCTTCTTTTCTCTGCTTTTAGTAGCATGTTAATATGACTTATTCATGCTACCTACAGTTTAACAGGGTCGTCTCCGGAGAGGGATCCCTCTTCAGCTGGTCGTTTGACTTTTCATTGATTGGGTCATTGATTCAGTCATTCTTATTATTTTGGTCATCTTCGGTGGGTCATTGGATCATAAAATGGTCGTATCCCTCATCTGGTCATTGGTTGGGTCATGAAACGGTCATATTCTTCAGCTGGTCATTAGTTAGGTCATGAATGGTCATATCCCTCATCTGGTCATTGGTTGGGTCATGAAACGGTCATATCCCTCATCTGGTCATTAGTTGGGTCATGAAATGGGCATATCCCTCATGTGGTTATTAGTTGGGTCATGGAATGGTCATATCCCTCATCTGGTCATTAGTTGGGTCATGAAATGGGCATATCCCTCATCTGGTCATTGGTTGGGTCATGAAATGGGCATATCCCTCATCTGGTCATTAGTTGGGTCATGAAATGGGCATATCCCTCATCTGGTCATTAGTTGGGTCATGAATAGTCATATCCTCATCTGGTCATTAGTTGGGTCATGAAATGGGCATATCCCTCATCTGGTCATTAGTTGGGTCATGAATGGTCATATCCTTCATCTGGTCATTAGTTGGGTCATGAATGGTCATATCCTTCATCTGGTCATTAGTTGGGTCATGAAATGAGCATATCCCTCATCTGGTCATTAGTTGGGTCATGAATGGTCATATCCTTCATCTGGTCATTAGTTGGGTCATGAAATGGGCATATCCCTCATCTGGTCATTAGTTGGGTCATGAAATGGGCATATCCCTCATCTGGTCATTAGTTGGGTCATGAAATGGGCATATCCCTCATCTGGTCATTAGTTGGGTCATGAAATGGGCATATCCCTCATCTGGTCATTAGTTGGTTCATGAAATGGTCATATCCCTCATGTGGTCATTGCTTGGGTCACTAATATTGCGCTTTAGCCAATGTCCGGGCGATCCAATGCGATGGATTAGGCAGGGATTTAGCCATTCTGTCATTAATCCTGCCTGCCGTTTCCAGCCTGGCGGGCCTCTCGCATGTCTCCGACCTCGCCAGCCGCCTCCGCCCTCGCGTCCGCCCGACGCCGACTGTCGACGCCGCCGGCCGCTGGACGTCGGTCGCGGGGCAGCCCGGCAGGAGGCGGCGGCGGAGTTTCCAAGAAACGAAACTCCCTTGGCGGTCCCGGGCCGCACCTGGTGCAGCTGAACCTGGACTTCGGCCAGAGCAACCTCGGAACGGTCACGTGCTCGGGCTGCGGCATGGTGTACTCGGCCGGCAACCAGGCTGACGCTGTCCGGCACGCGAGGTTCCACGCCAGCCGGCGGCCGGCTGCTGCGGCGGCAACAGCGGCAGCGTCTGCTGCGTCGGCCAGCGCGTGGCGCGGCCAGCAGGCTGTGAAGGAGTTCTTCAACGGGGACCGGATTGTCCGCGTGTCTCCCGGAGCCGGCGGCGGCGTCGGCTGGCAGCGCGCCAAAGAGATCTTCCGCCTGATGGACGAGGAGCTCGGCCAGGGCACCGAGCCGGATGCCTACAGCGGCATGCTCGTGTTGCTGTACGTTCGGCATCAGGTGAGTTGTAACACCCTGTGCTAGTTTGTAACACCCTGTGCTAGTCTGTAACACCCTGTGCTAGTCTGTAACACCCTTGCTAGCCTGTAACACCCTGTGCTAGTTTTAACACCCTGTGCTAGTTTGTAACACCCTGTGCTAGTCTGTAACACCCTGTGCTAGTTTGTAACACCCTGTGCTAGTCTGTAACACCCTGTGCTAGTTTGTAACACCCTGTGCTAGTCTGTAACACCCTGTGCTAGTCTGTAACACCCTGTGCTAGTCTGTAACACCCTACCATACCCTGCAACACCCTACCATACCCTGCAACACCCTACCATACCCTGCAACACCCTACCATACCCTGCAACACCCTACCATACCCTGCAACACCCTACCATACATTGCAACACCCTACCATACCCTGCAACACCCTACCATACCCTGCAACACCCTACCATACCCTGCAACACCCTACCATACCCTGCAACACCCTACCATACCCTGCAACACCCGCCGCCATTTGCAACCTACTCAAGTCGGGCATAGTCGGCTGCTGCATCGCCGAGCCGATCCGCACCGCCTACCGCCTGCTGCCGCCAGTTGAAGGTGCCGAGGCGGCCACCGAGCGGGACACGGAGCCGCTGCCAGCCCAGTGCGGCATCCACAAGGTCTGGTGCCAGTCAGGTCACCGCCGGTCCGGCGTGGCCACCGCCCTGCTGGATGCCGCCAGGTCCTGCCTGTACCTGGGCCTGCAGGTGCCCCTCAGCCTCACCGCCTTCACCGCGCCAACACCCAGCGGCTACCGGCTGGCCTGCAGATACCTGACCACCGACAGGCCATTGGTATACTGATTTTATTATTAACAATAATGCAGTTATTTATTGTAACTTTTCAATGAGAATTTTTTTCGCGGATGGCCTCATTTTTTCTTTAAAAGTGGGATTTAAAGATCACCCAGTTAGTTCGGGATTTAAAAATGTCCCAATTAGGGATTCAAAGATATCCCCAAATCCAAAATAGGGATTCAAAGATATTTCTATTAGGGATTTAAAGATATCTCAATTAGGGATTTAAA
This sequence comes from Macrostomum lignano, assembly GCA_002269645.1. NCBI lineage: Eukaryota > Metazoa > Platyhelminthes > Macrostomidae > Macrostomum > Macrostomum lignano. Next base: position 49,046 of record NIVC01002164.1, on the reverse strand, counting down.
GATATCCCAATTAAGGATTTAAAGATATCCCAATTAGGGATTTAATGACATCCTGATTCCCAGCAAGGATCTTATATATTTTATCTTTGATTTTCATTTCTTAACCCTCTTCATATTTGCCATCTACTTACATGTATTTCACTGCAACTGCGTCCATCCATTAATGGAAGTCTTTGTTTGTCTCACTTTCAGCGTGTTTTCTATAACTGCTCTTTGTACTCAGCTCACTGTCCCCGAGTATGGTGATACACTTGATTTGCTATTTACTAGTAGTAAATTTTTCCATGTATTTTATAGGGCCAATCGAGCGCATAGCATCTGTATGCGTTTCAATTTTTATGGCCGTCTGCCATTTACCAACTTTTCCTATCTAGCCATGTGATGCCGCCTCAGCGTTATAAATGAACCAGCTAAATATAAATGCGCTTTGTGAGGCAAAAACTGTACTGCACAAATTGAATATATGTACTCTGTTAAGTACTCACGGTGTTCAATCATTGCATGATAATTACAATCAATAGGGAATAGCATTCCCTTCTGTGCAACAAGAATGTGGTCCTCTGTACACAATTATACACTATCCATATCTTGTTGCACACTGTACACATCTATTTGCACACTGTACACATCTAGTTGCACACTGTACACATCTAGTTGCACACTGTACACATCTAGTTGCACACTGTACACATCTAGTTGCAATACTGTACACATCTAGTTGCACACTGTACACATCTAGTTTCACACTGTACACATCTAGTTGCAATACTGTACACATCTAGTTGCACACTGTACACATCTAGTTGCACACTGTACACATCTAGTTGCACACTGTACACATCTAGTTGCACACTGTACACATCTAGTTGCAATACTGTACACATCTAGTTGCACACTGTACACATCTAGTTGCAATACTGTACACATCTATTTGCAATACTGTACACATCTAGTTGCAATACTGTACACATCTAGTTGCACACTGTACACATCTAGTTGCAATACTGTACACATCTTGTCACACACTGTACACATCTAGTTGCAATACTGTACACATCTTGTTACACACTGTACACATTTAGTTGCAATACTGTACACATCTAGTTGCACACTGTACACATCTGGTTGCAATACTGTACACATCTTGTTGCACACTGCACATCTTGCACACTGTACACATCTAGTTGCACACTGTACACATCTGGTTGCAATACTGTGCACATCTAGTTGCACACTGTACACATCTGGTTGCAATACTGTACACATCTTGTTGCACGCTGCACATCTTGCACACTGTACACATGTACACCATTTACACAGCTGCAAAGTGATTGCTCTGTACAGACTTTTTAATCCATCGCCTAACGTGAAGCTTCAAGCAGCACTTTATTCAGCTTCACGGCACTGCTACATAGCAACTCTCCTTACTCTTTCGCACTCATTTATGGAGCTCGGTGGCTGAGCGGAATAAGAAAGGTTGGGAGGAGAGCTGGGCTGCAATTCAATCAGTATTCGCGCTTGAACTGCAGAGGCCATGCAGACTAATTGGGTCTCTGAGGAAACTGCTTGTCTTCTCTGTGCCCGCTCTTCAGTGCACTCGCGTTCCAACTGAGAAAACTCTCCTGTCTCTCGTGCCTGCTTCCAAGACGGAATTCGATTAATTACGGCCACCACTGAGTGCTGCAAGTGGCCGCTCAATAGCAAAGCTCGACATTCGGAGATTCGCCTTCTGCGTTCGTGGCTTAACTATGAACTATGAAAGCAATGCTGTGTATGGGAGCTGAAGATTAGTTCAGTTAAGGTCACCACTGTCTGTGCCACCGTCAGCCTGCCAAATCCTCAGTTGCTGGGCCGCCGTCAGCCTCCCAGATCCCCAGTTGCTGGGCCGCCGTCAGCCTCCCAGATCCTCAGTTGCTGGGCCAGCCTCCCAGATCCTCAGTTGCTGGGCCAGCCTCCCAGATCCCCAGTTGCTGGGCCAGCCTCCCAGATCCCCAGTTGCTGGGCCAGCCTCCCAGATCCCCAGTTGCTGGGCCAGCCTCCCAGATCCTCAGTTGCTGGGCAGCCGTCAGCCTCCCAAATCCTCAATTGCTGGGCCGCCGTCAGCCTCCCAGATCCTCAGTTGCTATGCCACCCTTCCAGACCCTCAGTTGCTGCTATGCCACCCTCCCAGATCCCAGTTCATGATTCAGCAATCAGCTGGGGTGACATTGGGAACAGCTGTTCCCAGCTGCTCGCCTTGTGCTGCTCTTCACCAAGCGCTGCGCTTTTATTATTCTATCAGAACACACAAGACCGAGCAGCTGAAAAAACTAATCAAATCAATTAATGGCCCTACAAAAGGCGCACTGTACGCTTTGATCGTCCCATGCGACTTCAGTCCGCCGAATAGTCCATATGTGAAGCCCTGGGTCCCTCCTGTATAATGGATGAGCTGTTGGAGAAAAAAGCAGACTAAAGCCCAACAGAGGACAGCAATTGGCTTCTCGTGCACTGCTGCAGCTGCTGCCAGATCTGCTTTCGCGATCTCCCCCCTCCCCAGCCATTCATCATAAAATGATGAAGCATTGGGTCGGGCAGGCGAGGAAAAAAATCGGGGATGCTGATGGCGAGAGCACTGGTGAATTCTCAACTGCAAGTCCAACTCAAATTTTATGGCGAGCCATAATAATTCTCTCCTTATGCAGATTTCCGAGTTGTATTTCATTCTACATGAGCCGCGCAATAGCGGCAATTAGTGTGATTTTAACCTCCGATATCAGCCTTGGCGCCCACAATACCAGCCTTGATCTTGGCGCCGCCGATGTCAGCCTTGGCGATCCCAATATCGGTCTTGTCAATTCGACCTTGGCACCCTAGATTCAACCTTGGCACCCTAGATTCAACCTTGGCGCCCCTAGATTCAACCTTGGCGCCCCTAGATTCAACCTTGGCACCCTAGATTCAACCTTGGCACCCTAGATTCAACCTTGGCGCCCCTAGATTCAACCTTGGCACCCTAGATTCAACCTTGGCACCCCTAGATTCAACCTTGGCACCCTAGATTCAACCTTGGCGCCCCTAGATTCAACCTTGGCGCCCCTAGATTCAACCTTGGCACCCTAGATTCAACCTTGGCGCCCCTAGATTCAACCTTGGCACCCTAGATTCAACCTTGGCACCCCTAGATTCAACCTTGGCACCCTAGATTCAACCTTGGCGCCCCTAGATTCAACCTTGGCGCCCCTAGATTCAACCTTGGCACCCTAGATTCAACCTTGGCGCCCCTAGATTCAACCTTGGCACCCTAGATTCAACCTTGGCACCCTAGATTCAACCTTGGCACCCTAGATTCAACCTTGGCACCCCTAGATTCAACCTTGGCGCCCCTAGATTCAACCTTGGCACCCTAGATTCAACCTTGGCGCCCCTAGATTCAACCTTGGCACCCCTAGATTCAACCTTGGCGCCCCTAGATTCAACCTTGGCACCCTAGATTCAACCTTGGCACCCTAGATTCAACCTTGGCACCCCTAGATTCAACCTTGGCACCCTAGATTCAACCTTGGCGCCCCTAGATTCAACCTTGGCACCCTAGATTCAACCTTGGCACCCTAGATTCAACCTTGGCACCCTAGATTCAACCTTGGCACCCCTAGATTCAACCTTGGCGCCCCTAGATTCAACCTTGGCGCCCCTAGATTCAACCTTGGCACCCTAGATTCGACCTTGGCGCCCCTAGATTCAACCTTGGCGCCCCTAGATTCAGCCTTGGCACCCTAGATTCAACCTTGGCACCCTAGATTCAACCTTGGCGCCCCTAGATTCAACCTTGGCACCCTATATTCAACCTTGGCGCCCCTAGATTCAACCTTGGCACCCTAGATTCAACCTTGGCACCCTAGATTCAACCTTGGCGCCCCTAGATTCAACCTTGGCACCCTAGATTCAACCTTGGCACCCTAGATTCAACCTTGGCGCCCCTAGATTCAACCTTGGCACCCTAGATTCAACCTTGGCACCCTAGATTCAACCTTGGCACCCTAGATTCAACCTTGGCACCCCTAGATTCAACCTTGGCGCCCCTAGATTCAACCTTGGCGCCCCTAGATTCAACCTTGGCACCCTAGATTCGACCTTGGCGCCCCTAGATTCAACCTTGGCGCCCCTAGATTCAGCCTTGGCACCCTAGATTCAACCTTGGCACCCTAGATTCAACCTTGGCACCCTATATTCAACCTTGGCACCCTAGATTCAACCTTGGCACCCCTAGATTCAACCTTGGCACCCTAGATTCAACCTTGGCGCCCCTAGATTCAACCTTGGCACCCTATATTCAACCTTGGCGCCCCTAGATTCAACCTTGGCGCCCCTAGATTCAACCTTGGCACCCTAGATTCGACCTTGGCGCCCCTAGATTCAACCTTGGCGCCCCTAGATTCAGCCTTGGCACCCTAGATTCAACCTTGGCACCCCTAGATTCAACCTTGGCACCCTAGATTCAACCTTGGCGCCCCTAGATTCAACCTTGGCACCCTATATTCAACCTTGGCGCCCCTAGATTCAACCTTGGCGCCCCTAGATTCAACCTTGGCACCCTAGATTCGACCTTGGCGCCCCTAGATTCAACCTTGGCGCCCCTAGATTCAGCCTTGGCACCCTAGATTCAACCTTGGCGCCCCGATATCAACCTTGGCGCCCCGATATCAACCTTGGCGCCCTTAGATTCGACCTTGGCGCCCCTAGATTCAACCTTGGCACCCCGATATCAACCTTGCCGCCCCGATATCAACCTTGGCGCCCTTAGATTCGACCTTGGCGCCCCTAGATTCAACCTTGGCGCCCCTAGATTCAACCTTGGCGCCCCGATATCAACCTTGGCGCCCCGATATCAACCTTGCCGCCCCGATATCAACCTTGGCGCCCCGATATCAACCTTGCCGCCCCGATATCAACCTTGCCGCCCCGATATCAACCTTGGCACCCTAGATTCAACCTTGGTGCCCCTAGATTCAACCTTGGCACCCTAGATTCAACCTTGGCACCCTAGATTCAACATTTGGCACCCTAGATTCAACCTTGGCACCCTATATTCAACCTTGGCGCCCCTAGATTCAACCTTGGCGCCCCTAGATTCAACCTTGGCACCCTAGATTCAACCTTGGTGCCCCTAGATTCAACCTTGGCACCCTAGATTCAACCTTGGTGCCCCTAGATTCAACCTTGGCGCCCCTAGATTCAACCTTGGCACCCTAGATTCAATCTTGGCACCCTAGATTCAATCTTGGCACCCTAGATTCAACCTTGGCACCCTAGATTCAACCTTTGGCACCCTAGATTCAACCTTGGCACCCTAGATTCAACCTTGGCGCCCCTAGATTCAACCTTGGCACCCTAGATTCAACCTTGGTGCCCCTAGATTCAACCTTGGCGCCCCTAGATTCAACCTTGGCGCCCCTAGATTCAACCTTGGCACCCTAGATTCAACCTTGGTGCCCCTAGATTCGACCTTGGCACCCTAGATTCAACCTTGGCGCCCCTAGATTCAACCTTGGCACCCTAGATTCAACCTTGGCACCCCTAGATTCAACCTTGGCACCCTAGATTCAACCTTGGTGCCCCTAGATTCAACCTTGGCACCCTAGATTCAACCTTGGCACCCTAGATTCAACCTTGGCACCCTAGATTCAACCTTGGCACCCTAGATTCAACCTTGGCACCCTAGATTCAACCTTGGCACCCTAGATTCAACCTTGGCGCCCCTAGATTCAACCTTGGCACCCTAGATTCAACCTTGGCACCCTAGATTCAACCTTGGCGCCCCTAGATTCAACCTTGGCACCCTAGATTCAACCTTGGCGCCCCTAGATTCAACCTTGGCACCCCTAGATTCAACCTTGGCACCCCGATATCAGCCTTGCCGCCCCGATATCAACCTTGGCGCCCTTAGATTCGACCTTGGCGCCCCTAGATTCAACCTTGGCGCCCCGATATCAACCTTGCCGCCCCGATATCAACCTTGGCGCCCTTAGATTCGACCTTGGCGCTCCTAGATTCAACCTTGGCGCCCCGATATCAACCTTGGCGCCCCGATATCAACCTTGCCGCCCCGATATCAACCTTGGCGCCCTTAGATTCGACCTTGGCGCCCCTAGATTCAACCTTGGCGCCAGGATATCAACCTTGGCGCCCCGATATCAACCTTGGCGCCCGGATATCAACCTTAGCGCCCCGATATCAACCTTGGCGCCCGGATATCAACCTTGGCGCCCCGATATCAACCTTGTCGCCCTTAGATTCGACCTTGGCACCCCATATCAACCTTGGCACCCCTAGATTCAACCTTGGCACCCCTAGATTCAACCTTTGCGCCCCTAGATTCAATCTTGGCGCCCCCGGCATGGCTTCAGTTACAATTTCGGCGCTGTTACACATGTAAAAGCAGGTGGGCTTGCCCGCCACCCCATTTGCCTTATAAATAAAAGGCTAATAAGCGGCTCAATTAGTCAGCAGGCAAAATAATTTTAGAGAAAATTTGCTTAAGTTCGCAACAAATTGCAGTTCCAGCCCGTACTCCCCCAAGCAATAACTGCAAAGAAGACTTGGATTTCGGATGGTTTTGCTGGTAGTTGTTGGCCCAATGTGGCCCAATAGGCTATTCTATTTATGCAATGCTGTGCCACACTAACTTAACCCCGCCCCGAACCTTAAGTGTTCAGCTTAATGCTTTGCTTCTAGTCGGGTTGTTGGCGAGGCGGTGGAAAGACAGACAGATTACACTTGGGCATTAAAGGAGGGGTTTAACCCGGCTTGGCGAGACTAAAGCCTTTCTCGTCTGGGGTTCTGTAATATGCAATGTACATAGCTGGGGGAGAGAAGTGTGAGCGTCTGGACCTGCAAAGACCCCAAGCGAAAGGACCAGACAGGGGAGTAGGTAGAGAGGAAGGAAGGACAAATGTACATTGGGGCTTCAATTTCAACAGCCCCCCCCCCCTGTCACCCCGCTGTCCGTCCGTCCCCTCTCTCCCCTCGGGGTTGGGCTTGGAGACAAACCGTTCATGTATAGAATAATGCGGTGGCTTCGGCTATCTTTTTAGCTGACTGCTTTTGATCCTTCAAAGAGTTGTGCTTGCTTGCCCTGTGCCTTCAAGCAAAGAACTGCCTCTGCCTACCCGGACTGCCATCAGTCCTGCTTTCCCGCGTTTCTTCTGGCTTTTTGGGCAGCAACCCGGGACAAAACCCTAATAAAGCATATTTTCCAAGGGGATTCCAGGAAAGCAAGAAGAGGTGCGACGCGGTCTGCTGACTTGCTGCTTTGACAGCCTTCTCTGTTGTGGCTAGCGAGCATGAGGTAATTCCTGCGAATATTGCTGCTCCGTACGCTTACGACTTACCTGTATTGACAACCCAATGTCAATCTTGGCGCCCTCATGTCACTCTTGGCGCCCTCATGTCAATCTTGGCGCCCTCATATCAGTCTTGGCGCCCTCATGTCAATATTGGCGCCCTCATATCAATCTTGGCGCCGCGTGTCAATCTTGGCGCCCTCATGTCAATCTTGGCGCTCCTCATATTAATCTTGGCGCCCTCATATCAATCAGTATTGGCGCCCTCGTATCAATATTGGCACCCCACATGTCAATCTTGGCACCCCACATGTCAATCCTGGTGCCCCTCATGTCAATCTTGGCGCCATCATGTCAATCTTGGCGCCCCTCATGTCAATCTTGGCGCCCCCATGTCAATCTTGGCGCCCCTGTGTCTATCTTGGCTCCCCCGTGTCAATCTTGGCGCCCTCATGTCAATCTTGGCGCCCCGCCCCTCCAGCGACCTGCAGTCCTCGCAGCCGACTTCGTCAACTCGACGTCGAGCAACCCCGCCGGAGCCGCCGACGCCGCTGGAGGCCGCCCTATCGGCTGGCGCGGCCGACGCCGAGCTGGAACGCCTGCTCGACCGTCGCGACGAATTCGGCGACGACGCCCTGACCGAGGAAGTTGAACGCGCTGACACCGAGGCCGACGCCGCCGTTCTGTCGCTGCTGACCCGACCGCGCCTCGCCGAGCGCTGCTGGCAGCCCGCGCTGTTCTCTGCCGCCCGCTGCGGCCGCTCCGGCCTGCTGCAGCGCCTGCGGGATGCCGACCCCGCCGCCTGGCGCAGGGCGGTCCGCTCAGCGGGTCCCGATGGTCGCCGGGTGCTGCACCACGCTGCCGCAGGCGGAAGGGTAGAGGCCATGCTTCGGCTGCTGCGGATGCTGCGAATGCATCATCATCAGCAGCAACAGCCGGAAGCTGCGATGGGCGACGCCGGCGCCGAGGAAGAAGCTCCTGATGAGGCTGAGGAAGCTGCGGATGAAGCTGATGAAAAGCGGCGAGCCGAAAAAAATTTAGAGCAGGAGGCGGAGGTGAGTGCGCTGCATCGGCATTCGATGGCTGCTTGTTGCTGTCGGAAAGGCTGCGGGGTGTCAGGAGAGGTAGCAGGATGTCAGGAGAGGTAGCAGGATGTCAGGAGAGGTAGCATGATGTCAGGAGAGGTAGCAGGATGTCAGGAGAGGTAGCATGATGTCAGGAGAGGTAGCAGGATGTCAGGAGAGGTAGAAGGATGTCAGAAGAGGTAGCAGGATGTCAGGAGAGGTAGCAGGATGTCAGGAGAGGTAGTAGGATGTTAGGAGATGTAGCAGGATGTCAGGAGAGGTAGCAGGATGTCAGGAGAGGTAGCAGGATGTCAGGATAGGTAGCAGGATGTCAGGAGAGGTAGCAGGATGTCAGGAGAGGTAGTAGGATGTCAGGAGAGGTAGTAGGATATCAGAGGAAAAGATCAGCGCATTTCTACACGCCCTCAATCCGCAGGCCCTGGACACCGAAGAGGACTTCGCCGAGCTGGTGTACGCGGTGGACTGCCGCGGCCGCACCTTCCTGTCCGAGCTGGCCGACCTGCACCCGCAGGCGCTGTCGGAGCTGTGGCCAGCGGAGCTGCCAGGCGGGCTGGCCCGCGTGCTGGAGCTGCTGGACCCGCCGCTGCAGGGCCTGACGGACCTGCCGGATCGCCAGGCCGCCCTGGAGACGGTGGCCATCGCACAGGAACCGGTGAAGCGAATCGTGCGAAGCCTGTCCGACCTGCCAGACGGCGAGCGGTCGGACGCCGCGAGGCAGCTGGTGCGGCTGTCGCAGTCGGCCTCGTCGCCAAAGCTGCTGCCGGCGCTGCTGCGGCTCGGCCTGGTGCGTCCGGCCGACTGCGAGCAGAGCTTCGTGCTGGAGCTGGTGAAGGCCGGCTGGCTGGCAGCCGCCTCCCAGCTGATGCGCCTGCAGCAGACCCGCCTGGTCGAGACCTGCGTTGCCGTGGCCGCCGCCTGCGGCTCCGCGCGGCCGCTCGAGCAGCCCCGGCCGCGCCCAGCTGCCACCCCGGCCGGCCTGGCCGCCTCGGCCGGGCGCTGGCTGAAGAGCGGCGAGCAGGCTGGGGACGACGCCAGCGTGGACAGCGGCGCCGGCAACCGCGAGCGCCTCCGTCGGGAGGCCGTGACGGTGGCGCTGAACGCCCTGGACGCCGTCTATTCCGGCGCCGACGGGCACTGGAAGGCGCGCGTTCACCGGCACTTCTTCAGCGGTGGAGGCGGCGCCGGCGCCCTGACACTCGCCGACGCAGCCCCGGAGCTGCTGGCGGCGCCTGCGCTGGCAGAGTACGCCGACCGGCGCTGGGCGGACGGCCCAGACGCCGCGGCCGGCTGTCTGGGCTTCGGCAGTCCGGCCGGCGGGCCGCCGCGGTTCTCGCCGAGGACGAAGCACGCGGCCCGCCTGCTGAGCCTCCTGCTGTTCCAGCTGCTGCTGACGGTGCAGGCGGCCGTGGGGGCGGGCCAGACCGCGGCCAGATGGTCCGGCCTGGAGACGGTGCTGGCCATCTGGCTGCCGCTGCAGCTGGTGCAGGAGATCGCCTGTCCCGCCTGGGATGGCGGCTCCGCGCTGCCGCCGCTGCCGCCGCTCATCGCCGCGCTGCTGTTGCCGGTGTCAGCCTGCGCTGTCTCAGGCATCGGCCTGATCGTCTGGGCGGTGGCCAGCGGCGTGCCGGGCTCCGGGGTGCTGCTGGCTGCCAAGATTCTGCTGTGCCTGAGCGCGGCGCTGTGGTCCTGCCGCCTGCTGGCCGCCCTGCGACCCTGCCGGCTTGCCGGGCTGCCCGTGCAGCAGCTCCTGCTGGTGCTTCGGCGGGACTGCTGGCCCATGGCGGTGTCCCTGCTGCCGGGATTCACCTTCGGCGCCGCGCCCTTAGTCAGCCTGCTGGTCGCTGTGACCTACGCTGCTGCTTCTCCGGCCTACTCTATTCTAGTGGGCGTCTGCCTGTTCCTGCTGCTGCTGCTCTGCTGGCTTCTAGGAGCAAGATTCTGCGTCACCCTGGCCGAGGCCGGCGATCTGGCGGTCGGCAGGCAGCGCCGGTGCCGCCTGGCCGCAGCTGAGGCGCTGACGCCGGCCGGCTGCCTGCCCGCCCCGCTGAACATCGCCTACGCGGTGCCGCAGGCGCTGCTGCTCGGCCGGCGTCTCCGCGACCGCCTGACCGGCCAGGCCGACGCGGACATCGAGGCCGCAGCCGCGCTCAACCGGCAAGATGTCTATGGCAACGGTTGCCAGGGAGGCGGCGGCGGGGGAGACGTCGGGGCAGCCTCGGGCCAGCTGCTTCTCGGCGGCGGCACCGGGGGCGGAGGCGGCGGCAGCTGGGGGGCGGCGCACAAGGAGGACCGCCAGTTCCAGCTGTTTCAAGCCGCTGCGTTTCGCGGAAAGCGGCACAATTTCCAGCGGGCCTGGCCGCCGGCGAGCTAAGGGGGGCTCGATTTGTTTTTTTTCAGCTGCTTTTGCATTGCTAAAGTGCACTGACCCTGGCTGGCTAAAAGTACATTAGTTGCCGAGTCGATTTGACTGACAGGTGACGTAAGTCGTTTCCAATCCGCCCACTGTGTTTTACCTGCTAAGCCAGTCTCACTAGCGCGCCTGCGGCATTTGCATATTTAATAACTATATTAGTAAGCTATAGTTAATATCATTATTACGGCAATATGATTCAGCGAAACTCGACAGCATGGACTTTTATACGCTGCTACTGATCGAAATTATCGAGTTGTCCTTCACAGTTTCACGCCCTTCAGTCGCCAGCCCCTGGCTTTTTAGTCTCCTAGTTTTTTAACACAAAGCTTTTGTTCGAAATTGCAACAGAAAACAGCACTGCCCCTTGAACAGCTCTAATTGGCGAGTTTTAATCTAACCAATCAGTCACGTGACTCACTTTCACCTTTTTAGCTTTGCATCCTATATATAACATGTATCTGTCAAATCTTGATTTCATATGCAATATTATAAATATATTTTTGGCATCTATCAAAGCACTATTTGAATTAGTTGGATACCGCTGAGCACTTCCTCATCAATGTGTTTGACTCGCTTTAAATTATAATATGAAAATATGCGTGTAGGGCCCTCGGGTCCTTTGAAACTTCACCATGGCAATCCGGCCCGCTCAAGGTTTGTGTCTCTTCTCAGCTCTCTCCTCTCGTTTCTTCTCCCCTCTCATCTCTTTCCTCTTCCCTCTCTAAACCCTCTCCTTTCCTCTCTCATCTGGCCCGCAGCAATGATCTGGGCTTAGCTGTCAGGGTCAGGCACACAGCATAGTACATGTGCATGTATAGACAAGGCCGCAGCTGGCCAATCAGCGTGCGCCGCGCCATCAGCCAAGGCTGGGGGGTAAGAAAAAATGGGGCTGGCGCTGCAAATGCTGTACGTTCGTGGCCAATCAGAGAGCAGCTGGGGAATTGTTGTCGCCCAGGAAATTCACTGACTGGGATCGAATAAGATTTAATTGTGGGTTCCAGGGTTGTAAGCCTAGTGGTTGGAGCAGGACTCGGCAAACTGCGGCCCGAAGGCCACATGCGGCCCACGAAGCCTCTCTATCCGGCCCGAGGGTCCTCTGAAGTTTCAAAAGCAGCAATCCTGCCCGCTCGGGGTTCGTGTCTCTTCTCAGCTCTCTTCTCCTCTCTCCCCTCTCCACTCCTCTCCCCTCTTTTTCTCTCTCTTCTCCTCTCCTCTTTAATAATTTGGCCCGCAGCCATGCGCTCGATTCTCGAGGTCGGGAGTTCGATTCTCGACCCACTCGACGGAACAATTTGTGTCCTTGACCAAGACACTCAACTCTGCATTGCTTCAGTTCACCCAGCTGTAAAATAGGCGACAGCATCACCTCATGTAAAAAATAGGTATCAAATATCTAGTATGTATGAAAAATTTACAAGATCTAAACAAAGACATGTACGTAAAAAGACATGCCTTACAGTAAAGTACACTGTATAGGAAAAATCATAGACATTCAGTTTGTGTGGATTTGCAGTCAGCAAGCCAGCAGTCTGTGAAAAGGGCCGCCCATGAAGTGCTGCAGCAGCGGGCGCGTGTCCGGGTCGCGCACCAGCCCCGGGTTTCGCTTCAAGTAGGCGAGGAAGGCGCTCTGGCTGGCATGGTACGCCAGGCTCGCCGCGTAAAGTCGTCCGAGTTTCTCTGCGATCGTCGACAAGTGCCGGTTTCTCTCAGTCAGACTCTGGAAAGCCTGCGAGTGGGCAAGGAGCAGGGCTGAGTCGTGTGTGAGTGCTTAAGGGCAATAAGGATACCGATATGAATATGAATATAGCGATATTCACCTAGAGACACAGATATTCATCTAGAGAAACCGATACTCATCTAGACACCGTTATTTATCCAGAGACACCGATATTCATCCAGAGACACTGATATTCATCCAGAGACGCAGATATTCATCTAGAGACACCGATATCCATCTAAAGACACCAATATTCATCTAGAGACGCCGATATTCATCTAGAGACCCCGAAATCTATCTAGAGACACCGATGTTCATCTAGAGACGCCGATATTCATCTAGAGACCCCAAAATCTATCTAGAGACACCGATATTAATCTAGAGACACCGATTTTCATCTAGAGACACCGATTTTCATCTAGAGACACCGATTTTCATCTAGAGACACCGATATTCATCTAGAGACACCGATATTAATCTAGAGACACCGATATTAATCTAGAGACGCCGATGTTAATCTAGAGACGCCGATGTTCATCTAGAGACACCGATATCCATCTAGAGACACCGATATTCATCTAGAGACACCGATATTCATCTAGAGACACCGATTTTCATCTAGAGACACCGATATTCATCTAGAGACACCGATATTCATCTAGAGACCCCGAAATCTATCTAGAGACACCGATATTCATCTAGAGACACCGATATTCATCTAGAGACACCGATATTCATCTAGAGACACCGATTTTCATCTAGAGACACCGATTTTCATCTAGAGACACCGATATTCATCTAGAGACACCGATATTCATCTAGAGACACCGATATTCATCTAGAGACACCGATATTCATCTAGAGACACCGATATTCATCTAGAGACACCGATATTAATCTAGAGACACCGATTTTCATCTAGAGACACCGATATTCATCTAGAGACACCGATATTCATTTGGAGACGCGATATTCATCTAGAGACACCGACATTAATCTAGAGACCTAGAGACGGATTCGAATAGGCAATAGCTTCCCCCATAGCAACTAAACAAAGCCGAGTACCTCTTTGAGCCGCTGCTGCCTCTGCTTCTTCTTCAGCCGGCAAAGCCGAGCCGCCTCTCGATTCTTCTTCCGCCTGGCGTCCTCGGCAGTTTGAGCTGCAGGCGCCACGGCAGCTTGGCAGTGCTTCATCGTTGGTGCAATGTCTAACTGGTGCACTCTGAATAACAATGACCTTTTATGCCAAACTGACACTCCCCTGCGCTATTGTTGAGCACCTTTGAAAGAAATTTATAAATAGCAATGAAGTAATCTGCAAAGGCCAAATACTTCGTTAATAAAATCATAAGCAAGTTAATGATTAACTTAGTAAAGCAATTCAGCAGGAATGTGACTCAGATTCGAAAATAGGTTCCATTGTGGCTCATGTCTAATTTGTGTTCGTGACGCCCACACAAGTCGTTTAGTTGAAAATACTAGTATGAGCGTACACTAATTTCAACTCACAATCTGTTTGCAAATGCTCGTACTGCATGAATAAGGTAAAAAACAAACCAGATAGGCGTCTCTCCAAAACTGTTACCAAATGGCTATTCTGGAACTTTGGCAACAAAATCCAACAAAATGTGCCATAAACAGTGAACAGTTTTCGTTAGAACAAAATCTCAAGTCGGGGAATTCCCAGAGTGCGAGCAGCATTATATTTTGTGAAGCAAACTGTCAATTGAAAAGAATCGCCAGTTCAAACTGACCTACTCACAGTAGGCTATAATGTTTATTACATATATTTTGTAGCTCGTACGGCCAGCCGCGCAGTCAGTGTACACTTCAAAAAGTACACCGAAAACCTGCTTGTTTCTTGTACTGCACTTGGCAAGAGAGAGAGAGAGATGGGGGAGAGAGATTCCAATGTACATAGACCGCCATATAGCTCTAACCTGAAGTCTGTGACGCAGTTAAAATTCAGGTGACTAAAATTAGTGAACCCTTCTCACAACAAGCACTCAGCACTGCAGCCGCTCAGGCCCTTGTTGAGGCCAGACTGGGACTGCTTGAGTACCCAAAAGAAAGATCAAAATTCCTAAAGCTCAAAAAGTTCACGTAGTCGATAAGACTGTCAAATTTTAACTAATGCGAAACTTCTGAGATAAAGCTTTAACTCAGCTTAAATTAATGATGTATATTTCATAGAATTCGAGCAAGCACAATACCAGGGGTTTGCGTACACGCATCACGCATCTTACGAGTAAAAATGCTCCGGGACAAACGAATGCCACCGACAAATGAAAAATTGTACTTTAGTGTATAAAGGATTAAACAGACGCAGTGAAGATTATGATTCGGTGTCAGTTAGTTAATCTGCAGTGCCATATTGCTCATCTGCAATCAGTGCGAAAGCTGCACACACGCCGTCTCCAGCTTCACCGCTGACTGCGGCGTCAGCAGAAAGGGCGTCAGGCCGCTGCCGCAACCCCTGGGAGTCGTCAGCGAAGGCAGCTCGGAGTCCGGTGGCGGCGCCGGCTGCAGCGACAGACTCGCCGGCCTGCGGGCCTGCGGCGGCTCATGCGGAGTCTGCGGTGTCGGCGGCGCCGCCAGCCAGACAGACGAAGGCGAAGAGGGCGACGAGGAGAGGAACTGCGAGTCATCGGCGTCCGCGGGCATCGGGCCGGGCAACTGGCAGTGCGCCCGGTGCGACCTCAGCTGCGCCTCCAGCTGGGCTCTGGCAGCGGCCAGCTCGGCCACCTCTGCCTCCAGGTCCCCGTTGGCCGCCTCCAGATCCCTGACACAGTCGGCCAGCGTCTCCAGCCGGTCCTGACGGCGCTGCCGACACTTGGCGGCCGCGGCCCGGTTCCGCTCGCGCCGCCTGGCCAGACGGTAAGAGTTCAGGCTGGCTGCCGCGGGTCGCGGCGCCTGCTGAGGCGGCACCTGCGGAGCAACGGCGGCGGCGGAGCTGATGACGACCTCCTGGCTGGCTGGCCAGGCCTGCAGGTCGATGGCAGCGGGGACCATCGCCAGCTGCTGATGCTGGAGCGGCTGCTGCACTGCCGGGGCGGCCGCCAGCACAATCTGCTGCTGAGGCTCGCGATTCTCCAGATCGTTCGGCGTCTTGGCGATGAGGAACTCGCTGAAGTAGCCGGTGTCGGTGCGGCGGTGTCGCAGGAACTTCAGACTTTTCACCATGGTGGCAAGCGGTTGCTTTCAGTCTTCTGTTAGTGTAGCTATCGCTCTGGATTTCCCGGCGTATTCTGCTTGGCTTGGGGAAAGAGCCTTGAAGATCTTGGCCAGTATTATATAGGGTATTCCCGCTGGCTGACTCATGCTGCTAATTTTATCCGCTATTTTTAGCGCATGAGCCATGCATGAGCGGAAGAGGAGAGGGCCACGCCAAGCGGAATTCCAAAGTTAGGCAAAGCCGAACGGCTGCTAAAATTAGACCGGTCTGCAGCGGTCTTCAGGCCGAGTGACGCCATTGGCGCTCTGGGAGTACAGTTGGAGAGAGAGACAGAATGGACACTTTCGGGTGCTGTATTTTCTAAGTGCAGCGCTAGCTTTGCTGTGATAGAGAGGAGAATCGGTGCAACTTGGCTTGTTTTGAAGTCGGTACCAAAATTGTCTAAAAATATCTCAGTAGAAGTTTCCATTTCACATAAAGTCGTGAGCGCTACTACCTCATCTCAGACGCTTCAGTGAGCGCCTCTACCTCATTTCAGTCGTGAGCGCCCCTACCCCATCTCAGTAGCTTCAGTGAGCGCCTCTACATGTAGCTACCCCATCTCAGTAGCTTCAGTGAGCGCCTAGCTACCTCATCTCAGTAGCTTCAGTGAGCGCCTAGCTACCACATCTCAGTAGCTTCAGTGAGTGCCTAGCTACCTCCATCTCAGCCGCTTCAGTGAGTGCCTAGCTACCTCATCTCAGTAGCTTCGGTGAGCGCCTAGCTACCTCATCTCAGTAGCTTCAGTGAGTGCCTAGCTACCTCATCTCAGTAGCTTCGGTGAGTGCCTAGCTACCTCCATCTCAGTAGCTTCAGTGAGTGCCTAGCTACCTCATCTCAGTCGTGAGCGCCCCTACCTCATTCCCGGTTACACAGCTGCGAGTTTTAGCATTGATCGTCGTGGCATTTTTGTGAATTTTGGTACAACAAAGAAAAAGAGTTTTTAAAGAATAAAAAGCCAATTGTAACAATTAAACTACTTATCATTAGTAGTGTTAAACGGTTTTTAAGAACAATAAAACTAACACGCGAATGCATTGAGCGGGTTTATTAAACAGTAGTTAGCGCATATTGCAGAGCTGAGAAAATGCAGGAGTTAAAAAAGTCAATCAATCACTCAGCTGCCAAAGGTCAATCCTTCTCTGGCACGCCAGCAAGCTGGGTGAGAAAGCGCCATTCCTCATCGCTGACTGGCTGCACAGAGAGCCTGGGGCAGGTGCACAGGGCCAGGTTGCGCAGCGGCCCGCCGGACTGCTTGTGCGCCAGGTGCAGCTCGCGCAGCTCCGCCAGGGGCAGCGGCCGCGGCAGCTCCAACTCGAATTTCACGTCGACAGCGAACCAGCGCGGATTGGACGGCTGGGAGGCTGCGTCGAAGTGCGCCCGTCCGGGTTCGAACTGGGTCGGGTCCGGGTAGCCGCGGCTGAGGGGCGGATTCCGGTTGGATGGGGCGGATTCCGGTTGGATGGGGCGGATTCCGGTTGGATGGGGCGGATTCCGGTTGGATGGGGCGGATTCCGGTTGGATGGGGCGGATTCCGGTTGGATGGGGCGGATTCCGGTTGGATGCAGCTGAGGGGGTGGGGCGGATTCTAGATGGATGCAGCTGAGGGGGTGGGGCGGATTCTAGATGGATGCAGCTGAGGGGGTGGGGCGGATTCTAGATGGATGCAGCTGAGGGGGTGGGGTGGATTCTAGATAGATGCAGCTGAGGGGGGCGGATTCCATCTGGATGCAGCTGAGTGGGGGGCGGATTCCAACTGGATGCAGCTGAGGGGGCGGATTTCAGCTAGATGCAGCTGAGGGGGGGCGGATTTTAGCTGGATGCAGTTGAAGGGGCGGATTCTAAATAGATGCAGCTGAGGGGGGCGGATTCTAGATATATGCAGTTGAGGGGTGGGGCGGATTCCAGTTGGATGCAGCTGAGGGGGGGGCGGATTCCAACTGGATGCAGCTGAGGGGAGGGGCGGATTCCAACTGGATGCAGATGAGGTGGGCGGATTCAAGCTGGACGCAGTTGAGGGGGGCGGATTTCAGCTGGATGCAGTTGAGGGGGCGGATTTCAACTGGATGCAGCTGAGGGGGCGGATCCTAGATGGATGCAGCTGGGGGGCGGATTGCAGCTGAATGCAGCTGAGAGTGGGGGCGGATTCTAGATAGATGCAGCTGAGGGGGGCGGATTCCAGTTGGATGCAGCTGAGGGGGGGGGCGGATTCCATCTGGATGCAGCTGAGGGGGGCGGATTCCAACTGGATGCAGTTGAGGGGGGGCGGATAATGCAGCTGAGGGGGGCGGATTTTATCTGGATGCAGCTGAGTGGGGGCGGATTCCATCTGGATGCAGCTTAGGGGGGGGCGGATTTCATCTGGATGCAGCTAAGGGGGGCGGATTCCAGCTGAATGCAGCTGAGGGGGCGGATTCTAGATATATGCAGTTGAGGGGGGCGCGGATTTTAGATGGATGCAGCTGAGGGGGGCGGATTCCAGTTGGATGCAGCTGGTGCAGCTGAGGGGGGCGGATTTCAGCTGGATTCAGCTGAGGGAGGGGCGGATTCCAGTTGGATGCAGCTTGAGGAGGCGGATTCCGCAGTCACAAAAGTAGGCTACTCACCTAACAATACGGGAAATGCCAACAATGCCAGGCTGCTTGCAGTTGCTGTGGTAGAAGAAGGCCAGGTGGCCTGGCTGCATGCTGTCACGCAGGAAATTCCTGGCCTGGTAGTTCCTGACGCCATCCCAGACGGCTGTGCCATCGGGCTGCTGCCTGAGATCGTCAAGGCTGAACTTCATCTCCTCGCCATTGGCCTCGATGCGGCTCTCTGGCTCGGATTTGATCAGCCAACGCTGCCAGGCTGCGGCCGCCTGCACTGGCTTGGCTTTGGCCGGCTTCTTCACTGCCAACTGTGCAGCTGATTGCTGCTTCTGCTTGCTGCTGCTTTTTATTGGCTGCCGCCGCCTCTTTGATTTGCCCGCCATGAGTTTTGGTTGGCCATTGGGGTGGTTTTATGGCTCAAAGTGATCTCATTGTGGATAATAATAGCCTAATAATCTTAACTGCATTTTTAAATTTTAAGCAATAGAATTACCGAGATCCTGGGTTTAAATTTAAACTGAAATTTGGGATGCCTAATTGAAAACCCAGATGCTAGCTGGCATTAGTAGAAAAATTAACATTAAATAAGATATCAATAATTCTATCTTAAGCATCTCAAAATTGTAGAACTCTGCAAACTTTAATGTTTATAGATTATTCAAATTTGACAATTGATAGAAGCTTGAAATCTTAAGAATCCTAATAATTCTAAAAGTATTAATATGCTTACTTTAAATCAAAATATAAACTATAGAAAAATATGGAATTTAAAATTAAGTGACAATTAGCTTGGAAAAACGGGTTGCCAATTTGGCATCTAAGGTCCAAATTTGAGATTTTAAAATTAAAGTTGAGGTAAGCTAGCATGCTTTAGAAGGTAAAGAACTATAAAAGTGAAAATCAACATTGATTATATTCTTTCAATGCATTTTGGTCCAACAATCTTCAGGTCTGGTGTATTTTTAGTCACACAACAACTTTTATAAGAGATAAGCAAAAAAACGTTTACTGTACAGTCCAAGGGGCAGATCATGGGCAGAATTTTCAAAGTAAATGAGCAGAGACTACGAGTACATTGTTCAGGTTTGTGCCTTCACTTAGAACACCTTGAGCAAATGGCCCGTACCACTATGGGAGAGCTGAATATTCAGATTTGGTTTTTGGTTTTTAATGTACATGGATTCAAGTATATTATGCCTAAAGTCAGTCCTACACCAATCAATAATTTTGAACTGCTGAGTTTGCTCAATTTTGCAACAGCTGTTGCAACAGAGCAGTTGGTCTTAGATAGCCGAATTTTTCAACCAATGCTCTCTGACTCTGGTGTACCAGTGCCTTTTAGTTTTACCTATATAGGTAATGTTCTGGTCAACAGAACAAGAGAACTTATACACAACACCTGCCACCAGAGCAAGAGGAACATGGGATTTCAGTCTACTAACATATTGGCTGACCTTAGCAGTGCAGAAAACTATCTTAATAGGTGTGTTGAAGAATTTACAGAGGCTTTTTTCAATTTTCTTCTTCAACAGGTTAGAGCAGCTACCATAGAAAGGCAAGACCATGCTCAGGCAAGTTTTTAACACATCCTTATCAGAAGCAAAACTTGGTTTGTCTGTCATTTTATTAGAGATGAATCTATTGATTTCAGTGCCAATGACATTTCTGGGAAATTGATTCATTCAATATAGTGCCTCTAGGCACTACTACTAAATATATAAAGCCTGTAAAGCAAAGGTACTACAAGTTTGAAGTATCTAGATAGTATAATTTTGAATATTACTTATACATTTTTTTCTGAGAATCCTCTGACAAATCCACTAAATAGCTTATAGCTGCTATTAATTTGCGTGCAGCACCTCAATATAAGCTCCACTCCGTGTTTCACTGTATGTCATGTCATTTTCAGTCATTTTCACTGCATGTTCAGTTCAGTTCAGACATCGTGACTTGATTTAAAATGAATGTTAAACTAAAGATTCTCAGAAATACATGCATTTAAAGTTGAAAAAATCTTTATAGAAGTAAAACAACAGAAAATACATATATAAACTACAGTATAAAAAATTAGTATGCTGAATTCGGCCGTAGCCCTGTGGTCTAGCGCAGGCTCTGATGTACCAGCGACCCAGGCTCGATTCCAAGTGCAGTCACATTAATTTGGGGCTGAATTGGAATCTCGGCTTGGCTCTGCTCGTGCAATTAACGGCTTTGAGAGCCAACCCCCCCCCCCCAAGGCGCAGTGAAGTGTACATGCCTAACGATAAAATAAAGTTAGGGCCACTGTACACTCCTGTGTGAGTGTGTGCCTGCGTACGTACCCGCGCCCTTAATTGTATGCCTGCTCAGGGGAGTCGGCGGAATGGGCATGCAGTAATGCCTCTCGCCGGTTGTGTGCCTATGTCGCTTAAAGTGCGCCAGGGTGCACACAAACCCCCCTGCCTCTAATAAAAATGTTGAATTCATATTCTTAGATCTTAAGTCTTAATTTTTTTATTTCTTTTACGTTCATTAAGACTTTATAAAGCCGACTGTCTCAAGTTTTTTTTTGTCTGATTCTCTGACAGTTCTGACTGTCAATATGCAAAATGCATCTTCTGACTGACTGCCTGCCTGCGATTTAGGGGGGGGGGGCACAAGGGGCACGCGCTCCCCGTCAGTTCTGTGCATCCCAGTGTGATAAATAGGCAATTAGATAATAGCATGCACGGTAAGCAATTATTTAGGCCCTAGACAAACCTACTTGGAGCGTTCGGAGATTTTAAAACTATTAATCCTAATCGCCTATCGCCGGTCGGCGAGTTCTACCAGTCTTCTCCAATAGCCGCAGGTACAGTACAAGAAAATAAAGAACACGAGGAAACACAAACCGAAAGATTTAGAGAGTGATAATCCTATTTCAAGAACAACTAACTTGATTGACGGTTTAATTTGATTAGCTGAGTTACAAGATTCAACAAGATTCAATTACAAGATGCAATTCGCGGCGCAGATAAATTGACACAGATGATAATAACGATTAATAACTAATAAATTAATTACGCAACTGGCAAGGGATCTCAGCTGAAGAAGAAGAAGGCACCGAACACAGGACCACGGAGAAGACTCCTAACCCCTGGCCTAAGCCAGAACCTACACTCAAACGAGAGCCCTGCCGAACCGACCGTTCAACGGAGTACCGACTAAGTTCTATCGGCACTGCCCTTCAGTGTAACACTGGGCCCTCGGGGTCGAGGCCGCGTACTTGATCAGATCCGACAGTCTCTATCTAACCGCGCTTGACAGCGACGACTTCAGACAGGAATTTGCCGTAGACGTTACGCCACAAGACTACTGCGGTTGGGCGGGAACAAAGATATGGACCGGGGGTGATGAAATCAAAACGCCTCAAAGCGCGAACCAACAAGGGGAGGAAAAGTCGGGCCACCGGCCGGGAACTGGACAAGACAAAACCGGGGAAAGGAGAGAGAAGAAGCGAGATCCGATTGCCAAAACACACTTTCATATATAGTCAGAGTCAACCCCTCAAAACCCCCTCAAGCCGGGTGGTGGTCGTCTGGCCGGCCGCTTGCTTAAGCCGAATTGAACTGTGCCCGCGGCGCCGGGTAGAACTGAAACTTGCCGCGTGCCAGGGTCCAGGCCGGTTCTGATTGGCTGGCCGCGCAAAGCTGGGGTTCGCAGACAAAACTCAACCCTCCGCTGAGTCACAGATGGCGTCTGATTTCTAAGCCGTTTACAAATTTAGATTCTAACTAACAAGAAAAAAGTACACCAAAAACGTATGACTAACTAAAGCAAAATAACAATTCAATAACAATATAGAAACTAATGCAGTCAATTTACAACAGAATAAACGCAAAGATGCTCACACTACACTCCCCCCTCCTAAAAGAAATAGAGTACAAAAGAAGAAAAACTTTACAACAAATGAAAATTTGCGTCATATTCACGACATACTACTCCTAGTAAGCAAGTTGGTACAGTACAGCACGGAACGCATTCGCGGAAAGCAAATTTCAAAATTCAAGAACAAGAGCAATATAACAAGGGTATAACTATAGCAACTGGGAAAAAAAAACGCAAATGGGAACACAACGTAATTCACTATGCAAAACATGACGCGACAATGAAACGCAAACAAGAACACAAATACAATTCTATGACACGGCAAAACGCAATCAAATACATAAGCAAAGCTACTATTCAATACGCGCACGACAAACACAAGCAAATCAATAAATAAATCGAAACAAATCGCGACGGAACGCAACGTTTACGCAAACTATGGCACGACTTTCTACAATCGAAAACTTAAAGCAAAACGCATGCTACCCATCACCAAGAACAAATAACGCGTTGACGCATTTTACACAAGTTAATCAATTTACACACTTTCGACGTGCCAAGATGAACCTTATCGACTGGCAACATTTTATTACTCGCTGATTTAACTATCCGCACCTCCCCCCTCCTAAGAAGGTAGGGTTGGCGCTGCGACCCTCGCTGTCTCCACAGCGGAATTCTTATCGCAATATACCACGACGCTTATCTCTGTCGGGTGCCTCGACGATAATTAACTCACGCCCACGCTCCCGTGGCGTTCCATCCACTCAGCGCGCGAAGACTATCGCCCATTGGCTGCAGTTTATGGTCTTGCCCAGGACCAATCCCCGTGGCGAAATTCACCGCCCAATGGCTGCAGTTTTCTGTCGTGCCCAGGACAAAGGCTCCTTTCTTTCGAACTTCAGTCTTTTGTGATTGCAGTTTAACGTCATGCCCATGACGTCGCTTTTCTATCTTTCTCGGACTTCTTTCGTCTCGTGGTTGCTTCTTTTGGTAATTTCTCTTCCTACGGCTGCAGTTTAACGTCGTGCCCAGGACGCCGGCTCTAGTGAACTTCCTTTCCAGCGGCTGCAGTTTTACGTCGTGCCCAGGACGCATCATTAGTTTGCTTCTCTCCTAGCGGTTGCAGTTTAACGTCGTGCCCAGGACGCTTCAGACATTTCTAGCTGCAACATGTAACATGTCGGTTTACTGTGAGTTTTTAATATTTTTGTGTCAAGCAGTGTTCTGACTCAAGCAATTTGAATAATATTTTTGTGTTGTTTTTATGAAGCTTTTACAATTTTTATGTTTTTATCGAATATTCACGCATGTCAGTTCTACTGCAAGACTGTTTTTTTTTATAACATTTATAATAATATTTATTCCTTAATAATTTCTCATTATAATAATTCCGAATATACTGGCCGATGGAACCGCAGACGACTTCAATCTGGGCTCAATTCAATTTCTATTTCTATTTGCAACTTCCAATCGTTTCATATCTTCTATGGTCGTCTATGGTATTTCTCTTTCATTAGCGTCCTGGAATCTACCAGGTGTGGCAGCTCGAGCAGTTAGTCTTCAACTCCTGCAACTGCAGTGTCAACATCAGCACTTCCAAATCTATATTATAATTTCTATTGACTATTTTTCTCTGGTTCCACTTTCGTTCAACGAATTTCTCGCGTATGTCTCGACAAGTTACTATTAGTAATACAATTGAAATTTTCGTCTCGACAGTGCCTTTCGTTTCTATAGACTCCATTCAATGATAACCGTATCGTTCCGGGGGTCTAATCGCCGCGCGGTTCCGCAGCCGCGGTATCCAGCTAACGTTATTCGTGCCTGCCCGCTGCGGGGGCGTACTGTGCACTGGGCTCAGATGCATTAAATTCGGTGGAGTGCGCACAGGAATCTGCCTGGCCTGAGACCCCGCAGGACTCGCCTGCGCCTGTTGGTTTGCATTGGCCGCTGTCTGAGTATTTTCCACTGTTCTATCTATATTACTTCCAGTAGCTTCGTGAGCTCTCTCACGTTGCAAAAATCTAATTCTCTCTGGCCTCTGAATCTCCACTTGGACTCTTTCTGACTCCTCCGAGCCGTCATCACTAGCACTTCCAGCTTCCTCTTCTCGATATTGACGCAACTTTTCTTCTGACAAGTAGCAGGGCTTTGTTCTGTCTACTGTCACTACGTCATGAATTCTGACGGGTTGCTCTATTCGGTCAACCTTTGGACCGGGTTCAATTTTTAAATTTTTTCCATTATTTCTTACTTCAAGCACTCGATACGGACCTACCCATTTCCTATTCGTATCATAACAATTCTGCGTATTCGCTATCCAGACCAGGTCACCTGGCTGATAATACTGCTGGAATACTTTCGTGTCATAATTAGATTTCTGCCGCCTGACTGATATTTGTTGCTTTTCTCTGGCGATTCTATACGATTCCATGCACTTCTTATACAGATCATGTAAATGTTTATCACGGGTCTTGCGCTCCGGCGAAGGCAATCCAAGCTCAGCATCAACCGGTAGCCGCATCTTTCGACCATAGACTAATTCGAACGGACTAAATTTATTGCTTTCACTGACCGTGCTTCGCTGAACCATCAAAGCGTGCGGAAGCACCTCATCCCATGCCAAACTGAGTTCACTCTGAGCTAATCTGATTCCATCTTTCACTACTCTGACCATGCGCTCGCAGCGACCGTTTGCCTGCGGATGGTAGCTAGTAGTATGGCGCAAATCTATTCGGAAATTTTCGGTTAACGATTTCACTAATTCTGCAGTAAACGATGTACCTCTGTCTGATATGAATGCTTCAGGGGCACCATGCCGAGTGATCCACTCTGTGTACAGGGCCCAAGCTGTACTTTCAGCTGTACAATCTCTAAGCGCTTTTACCTCTAGCCAGCCCGTAAAGTGATCAACCATCAGCAGGAGGTACTTGTTCCCCCGTGCTGTGGCGTTGAACGGACCGGCGAAATCTATATGTACTTTCTCGCCCATGTAACTGCTGACTTCTGGTTCTAAGGGCGCTCGTGGCTTCGGCCCGTATTTCTTTCTTGTCTGGCACTCAGTACAAGTCTTAATATATCTGTCTAAGTTCGTTGAATAGTTTGGCCACCAAAATCTCTGTCGAATCAAATCTTTTGTCTTCGAAATACCGCCGTGGGCCATTTGATCGTGGTAAGCTCGAAACAACTGCTGCTCCAGGGCTTGATTTTCCGGCAGTACATCTGCTCAAATTTTCGGCCTTCGGAATCTATCCAATTCCTGTAAATTATGTCATTTTTCACTAATAGCTGCTCATAATCGCTAAATAATGACTTATAACTGCGGCTCATTCCAACCCATTCATTCTTGGGTGGACAGGGCTCTCCCTGTCTGAGCTTTTGCTTGAGCAGCAGCAACTCTGGCTGGCTCTCCTGCAGTTCTACAATTCCTGCTGGCGTATCGATATTAATTGCACCGCAGTGGACTGTTGCTGTCTTCGTCGCACTGCAAGTGGGGCATTCCTCATGGTAGCGTTTCAGGGGACCATCCCGCTGAGGTCTGCGACTCAGGGCGTCTGCGTTACCATGGGCAATCCCTTGGCGGTACTGAATTGCAAAGTCATATTCCTCCATTCTCGAAATTACTTCAAACTGATCAAACTGCTCAAGGATCATATTCCATCTGCCTAGCATGCCTTTTGCACCGTGGCACTTGCGTAGCCATTGGAGGGCCGCGTGGTCTGTCCTGACCTTGAAACGACGGCCGACCAGATAAGGCCGGTAATGTTCTAAGAAATATATCAGCGCAAACATTTCCTTCATCGTAGTGCAGTAATTCAACTGATGCTCATTTAACGGATGCGAAGCATAGGCTATTACTTTTTCTTCCCCATCTTGCTCTTGTAATAAATTTCCACCTATAGCTACGTCACAGGCGTCGACATCGAGGATGAACGGTCCCGCGTCGCTATCGAACCTGGGGTAGCTCAGTACAGGTGCGCTTACTAGCTTCTGCTTTAATAGATCGAATGCCTTCTGGCAATCGTCATCCCACTTATACTTGACATCTTTTCTAGTTAAATTATTTAAAGGCTCGCTTATTCGCGCAAAGTCTTTAATAAATCTGCGATAGTAGCCGGCTAAGCCTAAGAATCCGCGCAGCTCAGAGATATTCTCTGGCCGGGGCCATGTTTGGACTTTTTCTATCTTATCTTTGCTGGTATAGATACCGTGTTGACAGACGGTGTGCCCTAGGAAGGTGACTTCTTTCCGAAACAGAAAGGTCTTCTCTGGCTTGATTTTCATACCAGCATCTGCTAATCGAGAGAAAATTAATTCTAAATTACTTAGCATTGCTTCGAAATTCTTGCCTGTGCAAATAACATCATCTAGGTAGAGTAAAGCGAACTTATAAGCGTAATCGCCTAAGATCTTCTGCATTATGCGCTGAAAGCAAGCGGGTCCATTCGTGACTCCGAAAGGCAAAACTTTCCACTGGAACAGGCCATCATGGGTTCGAAACGCTAATTTCTCGCGGTCAGTCTCTCTGACCTTCACTGACCAATAAGCGCCGACCATGTCTAGGGTGCTAAAGTACATGTTGCCTGCCAGGGATTCCAGCGATTCTTGAATTAGCGGTAACGGAAAACTGTCCTTCTTAGTCTTATTATTTAACTGTCTGAAATCACAGCAAAATCTGAATTCTCCGGACTTCTTCCGAGCGAGAACTATAGGGCAACTCCACTCAGATTCTGAGGGCTCAATCAAATCGTGCTCTAACAGCTGCTGCACATGTCCGCTTACAAATTCTCGTTGCTCAGGGCTTTGCTTGCGCAGGGGAATTCTGACTGGAATTTCATCGGTAGTCTCAATCTTGAATTCGCCCATCTGGGTCTTGCCGATATCCCACTGATCCTTCGAAACTATATTTTGATAACGGTGTAATAATTCAATTACTTTTCTCTTCTGAGCCTCACTTAAATCGGTCTCGTTTAAGCGGAATTGCTTCCTAATTCTTTCTGCTTCTTGCATCGTGACTGCTGCCTTCGATTGCTTTTGCGCACCTACTTCTAAATCAGTTTCTGACATAGCGAAAAGTTCTACTTCTTCCTTCATCGGTTGATACTGCGCAACTACCTCATCCTTATGAATTGTCTGTGCCTCTTCTGTCAGGTTCATTAATCTAACGTAAGTTTCGCCGAATTCGTCTAATCTAGTAATAGCTTTAGCTACTAATGGCTCATCTTTCTCGCTAATTTGACTGCGGCCTGAAATGAAGCCGAGTTCTGCAGTTTCTGGAGTATCTTTACATTTAGCCTTGACATAAATTTCGCTCATCGGTGCTATAGATACTTTCTTGACTACTTGCAGTAGGACGCAACGCGTTTCATCACTCGTTGTTACAAGCGGAATTCTGCGATCACTAATTTCTAAGGATTTGCCTGCTATATCTAATTTAATTTTATGCCTAGTTAACAAGTCGATGCCTATTATTGATGATGTTAGTAAGCCTTCAGCAACATAGAATGGGTGCGTAATCTCGCAGTCCCCGAATCTAACACGCAATGCTACTTGGCCTAATAAATTTGAAGTCTGGCCATTTGCGGATCGCATATTTACAGAGCATGGCTTCAGACTATGATTTGCCGGATAGAGGCGCTGATATAATTTATTATCAATTAGGCAATTCGAGGCGCCGGTGTCAACTAATATTTTTTCGCTTAATCCGTTAATCTGGCTATCGAGGAATAATCCTGAATTCACTAATTGGCTAGATATGTCTGCTTCTACGGTCTTTTCTTGCTTCTCTGTTGCTTTCTTTTCAGCTGCCACATCTCGCTGGATGGCTGTCTCTAACTTTCTTAACTCCTGCTTCATTTCCCTAAGTTCAGCTCTAAGTTCTGCTGTCGTTGCACTCTTGTCAGGTTCTTCTTTCGTTGATTCTTCTTGGACTTTTTCTACCAAGCATTGGCGCAAGTCCTTCAATTCGGTTCTTAGATCTGATAATTCTTTTACTACTTTAGATTCGTCTGCTGAAGCTTTCTTTCCTTCCACTTCACTAAGTCGCAAGTCTATGCTGTTCAATGCACTTCTCTGAGCTGCCGCAGCTTCGCTTCGCTTCTCTAATTCTTCTGTCAATGCCTCTGACTGTCTAGCTAAGCTCGCTGACTTCTGTTTGTTAATTTCTGCTAATCTGCGTTCCTCGCTTGAGCAAATTTTAACATTGACCGCTCTCTGTTTCCTACTATGAGTAGTATCGTTAGTGCGAATAAATTTTACTGTCGCCCTCTGGCGCAGAAAATGCATAATTTCGTAATCAGTTGCTATATTAGTATTAGTCACATGAAAGAAAATATCTCTATTATTGCTATCTCGCAGGAATCCGTAGCCTCTGTAATAATTATACCAAACTAAATTGCCATATTCTTCATTGCCTGATCGAACTCGCTGGTCTCCTACTGCTGCAGCTCTTCTATTGGGAGTGAATAGGTTTAGTGGCTGGGGGCGGTTGGCCCTCCCTTGGTGCCGCCCCGTCGGTAGTTTAAAGAATTTCGTCTAACTGGGCAGTCTCTAGCCAGGTGAGTTTCTTCGCCGCACTCATAACAGGCCTTTCTCGCATTTGGCGCGTTCGCCCCCGAAGGTTTGAACCTGTCATTGGCCCCTCCGGCCTCGTGACCAAAGCGTGGCGGGCGTGTCATGGCGGGCCTGACAAATGGCGAAGACTGCCTGTTATAGGGTCTTGAATAGCTGCTCATATGATGCTGTGGCCGAAAGCTATTCGGAGGCTGCACTGGTGCCTGTGGCCTATAGCTTGGGTTCATTTGTCTATGGGCGAACCTAGGTTGCCATTGCCTGTAGTCGAACTGAGGCTGATAATTCTGGTACGATTGGTACTGCGAAGGATAATTGCTCGGGGAAGCAAACTGAGGTCCAAATGACTGGTGGCCTTGGCCCGCGCTGGGTGCTGCTACAGGCGTCTGTTCCTTCCCTACTTGAGCCGTTAACGTATTCGAGCCCTCTTGCTTCCTTCTACTCTTTTGGCTACCTGGGTTTGCGAGTTCTTCGAGGATCTCCTCGTTCTTAGCTGCAGTCAATAAATCTTGAGTCTGATACTTCGATTCATGGGTTCTACGATAGGCAATAACTGCGCGCCTGACTTTATAATTTGCTATGCCGGCTTCAAATCGTTCAGAAACTCGCTCTCTAGCCTGACTCTCTAGTCCTGCTTTCCTAACTAATTCAACTAGTGCGTCGTAAAATTCTTCTAATGATTCGTCTTCCTTCTGCTTGCGGTTCATCAGCTCTAGCTTCGCTTCTTCCTTCTGTCCTACGGGCTTAAATTTGTCCTTTAAAGTCTTTTCGATGCTTTCGAAAGATTCGGTGCTCGCTAGGCCTAAGTTAATGTAAACCTTGTAGGCGTCTTCGTCTAGGAGCGACAATAGTTGATACACTTTAGCCGATTCGTCTATACTGTTGCCTTGACAGTAGTTGTTGAAGATTCTTAGAAAAAATTCGAAATCTGAGCCAAGTCGGTATGGCTTTGGCTTTGCTACGCTGTTATGCGACTTCAAAATCACTCTAGGTTCGGGATTTTCGGTTTCCATTCTTCTTATGCGATCCTGCAGTTCTCTCACTACTGTTCTCAAATGTTCGGCCTCATCTACTTCGCCTTCGTTCCTAATCTCAACTGACTTCGATTCTTGACTATTTTCTCCGTCCTGCGCCATTGCTAAGTTTCAACCAATTGGAATTTCTATTACTGCAACTTCAGAAAGTACAACTTGTAAGGCTATAACAATTTCAATAATCTAGTTTTCTATTTTATCTACTGAGCGGAATCGGTCGCCTCGCTCGCACTGGCAATAACTGATAAGAAAAACTGAATGTACACTGAGACAAATTCAACCAATGTACTCTCTAGTGCGCGCACTCGCAGACTATGCTGATAAACACTAATAAAATTTTCAACTGTAAACAAAATCTACTTTCACACGCAAGTTTCTATTAAAGTACTAATTTTAGTTTTAGAAAGTCAATTTTATTTTTCCCACTCCTAAATCCTATTCAGTATTTTGGGGTAACTGGCCAACCGCAAAACCACACCTAATGCGGAGTTGCTGCACACTGCGTGGTTGACGAAATAGCCGCTACGAGCCTGGAACAGACTCGTTGAATTTTAGTCTAAGCTTGCTCACTTAGAGCGCCTACCAATAAACTGCCGCCTGCTAACTATTGGATTCCCAGGGGCTCCACTTGTGATAAATAGGCAATTAGATAATAGCATGCACGGTAAGCAATTAATTAGGCCCTAGACAAACCTACTTGGAGCGTTCGGAGATTTTAAAACTATTAATCCTAATCGCCTATCGCCGGTCGGCGAGTTCTACCAGTCTTCTCCAATAGCCGCAGGTACAGTACAAGAAAATAAAGAACACGAGGAAACACAAACCGAAAGATTTAGAGAGTGATAATCCTATTTCAAGAACAACTAACTTGATTGACGGTTTAATTTGATTAGCTGAGTTACAAGATTCAACAAGATTCAATTACAAGATGCAATTCGCGGCGCAGATAAATTGACACAGATGATAATAACGATTAATAACTAATAAATTAATTACGCAACTGGCAAGGGGATCTCAGCTGAAGAAGAAGAAGGCACCGAACACAGGACCACGGAGAAGACTCCTAACCCCTGGCCTAAGCCAGAACCTACACTCAAACGAGAGCCCTGCCGAACCGACCGTTCAACGGAGTACCGACTAAGTTCTATCGGCACTGCCCTTCAGTGTAACACTGGGGCCCTCGGGGTCGAGGCCGCGTACTTGATCAGATCCGACAGTCTCTATCTAACCGCGCTTGACAGCGACGACTTCAGACAGGAATTTGCCGTAGACGTTACGCCACAAGACTACTGCGGTTGGGCGGGAACAAAGATATGGACCGGGGGTGATGAAATCAAAACGCCTCAAAGCGCGAACCAACAAGGGGAGGAAAAGTCGGGCCACCGGCCGGGAACTGGACAAGACAAAACCGGGGAAAGGAGAGAGAAGAAGCGAGATCCGATTGCCAAAACACACTTTCATATATAGTCAGAGTCAACCCCTCAAAACCCCCCTCAAGCCGGGTGGTGGTCGTCTGGCCGGCCGCTTGCTTAAGCCGAATTGAACTGTGCCCGCGGCGCCGGGTAGAACTGAAACTTGCCGCGTGCCAGGGTCCAGGCCGGTTCTGATTGGCTGGCCGCGCAAAGCTGGGGTTCGCAGACAAAACTCAACCCTCCGCTGAGTCACAGATGGCGTCTGATTTCTAGGCCGTTTACAAATTTAGATTCTAACTAACAAGAAAAAAGTACACCAAAAACGTATGACTAACTAAAGCAAAATAACAATTCAATAACAATATAGAAACTAATGCAGTCAATTTACAACAAAATAAACGCAAAGATGCTCACACTACACCAGATAGAAAAGATGCCGATATTGTTACAATAGGCAAGTTTTATGTGTGCGCCCCCTCTTCGATAAATTTCCGTATCCGCCCCTGAGACGGTTGCCCTCCCACTTGTCCTTTCTGTGGCGCAGGAGAGGAGACCGCGGAGCATCACGTCACCTTCTGTCCTTACTTCAACAAGGCGCGCGGCACAAATCCCTCGGCCATCCCCAGCGGATGGACGAGCTGATCACCCCGGACAACACCCATGACCTTCGCGCCTTCGTCCGGGATACCGGCCGGATGAGGGTCGCCGATGCCTCCTCTGCAAACCTGCCGACTACTGGCGGGGGCTGGGCGCACCCCCAGGGTTGAACCTTGGATTATTTTACCTTGGGGTTGTGATAGGGGCCTCGCAGCCTAATCGCGGCGCCTGCACCCCCTGTCAGTAGTAAGTAAGTAAGTTCCACTCACGGAATCATTGCGATCGCGAAAAAAACATCGAATGCTCCGTCAGTAGCGTCGGCGATTCTACGGTCGAACAGGCGGCTTCTGAAGACGGTGTCGCAGGACTCATCGACTGTCCCGGGAGCTATAACTGGGATTCTTGAGCCGGTAGGAAACTATGGTTCAAACCAGCTTAGCCGTAACCTCCGGTTGTCGGACCTCCTTCTCCGGTGATTCCGGGGTAGGATTGGCACTTGACTCATTTTACTGTCTCTTGGATTTTAATTAGAAGCTGTAATAGCCATAAAACTATGTATTACTATAAGTAGGTCTGCTTGTCTTATAAGTACTCTTAAGATGCCATCTAATCAACTTTTAAGCTCAAAACTTTGGTAAGTCTTCCAATTTTCTAGAAACGAAGTGTCCCTGAATGCAGTATAGGACTGTAAATACAGATGTGAAAGCAGAGGCTCTTGGCAAATTTTGAAACTGTCAAATCAAATCAAGACAAAATTTTGGAGAAACTTTTACTGTAATTTTTTCAATTTTGCCTGCTTGGCGCGTCCTTTTTTTCGCTGTTTTTTGCTGCCTTTTTGCATTCAATCATCTCAAAAATCTTGCCGGATAGGTGAGGTACAGAACCTCTGGACGAAGTTCCTGCATCACTGAGTAAGGAGCCATAAGATGCATTCAACCCCGACAAAGCCAGGTTGCCATCTCAAATCCGAAACATCATAACGCTGAAAACTAGAATAGCTTCGGTCCTATAAAGGGCATTGCTAGCACTTTTGGTGTTATGATATTTCGGATTTATGATGGGCATTGTTGGTATAACGTTTTCGGTGCTGTGATATTTCGGGTTTGTGATCCCCAAGCACCAGCGCAAGTGAAGCAATTGGGTACTGTGAAGGCATCTCTAATGAGCTTGGATAATCGTTGACCGCTCAGAGTGAAGTTGCTTCGTCATTTTTTAGAGTTAGCAGGTCAGCGGGTCATCAGTGATTAGCGCCAAGATAACTAACTAGTGCAGTATACTTGGTGCAGTCAAAGTATAGGGGGGACCAACCCAAGAGTTTTCACATGGGATAGTAATGGAAAATCCAGTAGAGTATGTTCCATATGAGCCTTCTCGGTACTGCCCTTGGTGATACTTGCGGTGCATGAACTTGCTTTCATCGATTGCTACATCAATTCCAGCACCGCCCAGCTGCATTGGATGGTCAATGATGTACTGCGCACAGACGTCACGAATGAAGTTGAGCCAGTCTACAGCAGTTGTGTGACTAATCCGGACTTCATGCACAATGTCAGCAAGCTTGGCATTTGGTGACCAGAAGTACACAACATCCATTAGTTGTACCAGCGATAGATGGCTCCCTTCGAAGAATGACCCACGGCGAATTGATCGATGTCGCGTGCACTCCTTGCAGGACCAGCACCAGCCATTAACATACTCAGCTTCCTGTCGACGTTGTAGCCTCATGACAATGCTGCAGACATCACACTTCTGAGTGTTCTTCAGAAGGTGGTACTTGGCAAGCCATCGCATAGCTGCATCAGCATCCGGCAGTAGTACTACCAAATCTCGATGGTTGGTATCCATGTCACAGAGCTCATTTGTAGGTCACATTTCTCCTGGTGGAACAATGTTGCTTGGAGCAGGTGGACGTCCTGCTGGCATTTTGTCCTTGCTGAAATGCGTTTTTACGTGTAAAAATAATTTAGAGCGGTAAACTGGAAGATCGCCCTTCGTGCGTCTACATGTATACGGACAGGCGTGTCTACGAGCATATGGCGTGCCTATATGCGCGCTACAGAGGATATACAAAGTAAAAGTACAGCATTTTATATGTAATGTAAGGGTCTGCATCAACTTGACGGATCCGACAGTCAGCCTACATTGATGTGGCTTATTGAATCAAGTAATCTCTTTACGAAAGGGCGTTCTCAAAGCAGACTTGAGGCTGATTCTCGTCCAAATCCAAGCGGCTTTTCAGCTCGCAAGAGTAACCCACTTAAGAGGGTTTTTCACAAAGCGAAACTTTAAAAAGACAAATACAGCAGAGAAAAATGAGTGCTTTGCAGTTCGTGAGAAATCAAGAACCCGTCTATGATTGTTTACGCATAGGTAGCGGAGCGGAGAAGGCAAAAAAAGTTTTTTCTGACGTCTGCACGCGCGTGTCTTCTTGCCGTTCTTCGCGCACTTCATTAGCAATTCGACCATCGTTAGGGAGGTCAAACAAGAAGAAGATTTCGATTGTAGACAGCATGAGACCCTTTGATCCTCATGAGATTTTTATCCTCAGATTGCTCTGTACTGACTGTAGCTGTCTGCAGTGTCTGCCTTCTTTTCTGCTGATATTGATTTGTCTTACAGTGTCTGCAAGCACGGATCCAGCTTGCACTGCACCGTTCAAAGGCACACGCCCCAGACACAGCTAGTATTGGCGGTATTGCTGATGAAAAATGATCAAAGCAAGCGACTTCAGCTGTCCTGTCAGATTAATTTGCATGCTCAAGCATGCTGTTTGATTCCTACTACTGCAGCAACGTGAAAGATATCGGCAGTGTCAGGCGGAGTAAGAGTTCGGCGGAATTCTCCTGGCCTCAGCAGATAAGACTCCGGGCCAGCATCCATCTGCATTTCACATCAAAGGCGACACTTGGGACAGCCAATGAAATTACATGTTGCAACGCAGACATACGAGTGCGAGCATCAAGTGGAAAGCAGCCGTTGAGATCTTCAGCTCGTGCTCAGACGTTCGCGTCAGTAATAAGGACAATTTCTTGAGAGGCCGATCGCGTGATTACTCCCAGGCTTGATCGCCTCGGGAGGCGTCGCAGAGTCTTGGGTAAGCCGAGCGCTTGTAGGAAAATTTGCTCATGCTAAAGATGTACCGGTATGTAACCAATGCAACCAACTTCACCGTTGCTCATGCTAAAGATGTACCGGTAT
Source organism: Macrostomum lignano (assembly GCA_002269645.1). Lineage (NCBI taxonomy): Eukaryota > Metazoa > Platyhelminthes > Macrostomidae > Macrostomum > Macrostomum lignano. The sequence goes on along the minus strand of NIVC01002164.1, from coordinate 14,050 downwards.
GTAACCAATGCAACCATCACCGTTGCTCATGCAAAAGATGTACCGGTATGTAACCAATGCAACCATCACCGTTGCTCATGCTAAAGATGTACCGGTATGTAACCAATGCAACCATCACCGTTGCTCATGCAAAAGATGTACCGGTATGTAACCAATGCAACCATCACCGTTGCTCATGCTAAAGATGTACCGGTATGTAACCAATGCAACCATCACCGTTGCTCATGCTAAAGATGTACCGGTATGTAACCAATGCAACCATCACCGTTGCTCATGCTAAAGATGTACCGGTATGTAACCAATGCAACCATCACCGTTGCTCATGCTAAAGATGTACCGGTATGTAACCAATGCAACCAACTTCACCGTTGCTCATGCTAAAGATGTACCGGTATGTAACCAATGCAACCAACTTCACCGTTGCTCATGCTAAAGATGTACCGGTATTTAACCAATGCAACCAATGCTCAAAATGTCTATTAGTTATAAATTTCAATTTTTTAAATTCTGCTTAGCATGTCATTCGGGGGGGGGGCGTAGCATAGTGGGTCCAGCGTGGCTTGATTTCAAGTGCAGAAAAATTAATTTGGGCTATTACTGGAATCTCGGCTTGGCTCTGCTCGTGCAATTAGCCTTCCTGTAGGGGAGGGTGCTTTCTCATCTTCGACTCTTCATATTTCCGACGCTTCCCATTTCCTACCAGCTAAACCCTAACCCTAACTGAGATATGAAGAGTCGGAGTTGTGAAAGAAGCTGCTAAACTGAAGTGTCAAGGATGTGAAGCCACAGCCTTAGCCACCAACGGGCGGTAAAAGGAAATGGATACGAATCAAAACGGAAATGAGCATAGTGCGAGTCAGGGAAGAAAATCGTATTAAAAGAGTCAGATGAAATCGAGACAAAGGGAAACGCTTCATCGAGCTACACGAGTCCAGCTCGTATCATGCATGAAACTGGAAATTCTGGCAACCCGCGGATACCGGGGGGTTGAGAGACTTGAGACTTGAGAGTCAACAGTAAAGTTTTTGCTGTGTAAAATTTTATTTACACATTGATTAGTGAAAGAGACATTCCGGGAACTTTTGGGACAACCCGGAAATGCCAGATTTGAATCGAGAATAGAAAGCAGATGGGAGAGCCATTCTGCATTAGCAGATCCTGAACCAAATACGAGTGGGGAAAAACCAGAGACTCTGGGGTCTAGAATCGGGCTGACTTCAGCAAATGATGATGAGCTCAGTTCTCAAGTAGCTCCCCTATGCAGCCAATGGCTGCCGAGCAGTGATCCGTCACTCCTGCCCGTTCTGGATTTATAAACCAGATGCGATCTTCACTCGCGCCCCATTAATTCCCAGCTTGGGCGGCTGACTCGGTCTACAGAGAGCGCAGGTGCACAGTCTGTACGAAGATCATCGAACTCAATCATCAATTCTTGTCAGAGCCGACCAATGCTGCCGCTGCCGATCATCGCTGAGATGCAGAACTGCAGCTCAGTTGGCAACTACAGCTGGGCCCACTGCCCGCAGCCGCTGGACTTTGAGGTATCGCTGACCTTTAAATGACCTCCAGTCTGATCTATAGGAACAAATTCATAAAATTACGCAACACGGCCTTGCTATGTACGCTTGTGCTCTGTGCTGACTTTGTCAAGATAGTAAATAGAAGAGGGGGAAAAGAGGAGAGAGAAGAGAGGACAGAAGAGGGGAGAAAAGAAGAGAAAAAGAGGAGAGAAAAGAGGAGTCAAGAGGGGAGAGAGGAGGGGAGAGAAGAGGGGAGAGAGGAGGGGAGAGAAGAGGAGAGAGAAGAGGGGAGAGAAGAGGGATGAGAAGAGGGCAGAGAAGAGGGGAAGAGAAGAGGGGAGTGAAGAGGGGAGAGAAGAGGGGAGAGAAGAGGGGAGAGAAGAGGGGAGAGAAGAGGGGAGAGAAGAGGGGAGAGAAGAGGGGAGAGAAGAGGGGAGAGAAGAGGGGAGAGAAGAGGGGAGAGAAGAGGAGAGAGAAGAGGGGAGAGAAGAGGAGAGAGAAGAGTGGAGAGAAGAGGGCAGAGAAGAGGGGGGAGAAGAGGGGAGAGAAGAGGGGAGAGAAGAGGGAGAGAAGAGGGGAGAGAAGAGGGGAAGAGAAGAGGGGAGAGAAGAGGAGAGAGAAGAGGGGAGAGAAGAGGAGAGAGAAGAGGGGAGAGAAGAGGGCAGAGAAGAGGGGGGAGAAGAGGGGAGAGAAGAGGGGAGAGAAGAGGGGAGAGAAGAGGGCAGAGAAGAGGGGGGAGAAGAGGAGAGAGAAGAGGGGAGAGAAGAGGGAGAGAAGAGGGGAGAGAAGAGGACAAAGAAGAGCGGACAGAGATTCGGAATTCCCATTTAGCAGCAAGTTGACGATTCGGCCATAGACATCAGGACAAAGAAGGATGCCTGCTGCAGCCCCATTCCATAGAAATCAGGCTTAAGCATCGACTTCCATGCAGTAAAGATCAGATTTATTAACTTGGTTGCTTTTTTCCCGGCTGCAGCACAATGGGATCTCAAGTCTAATCAGGGCAAGCATAAAAGCCTGAAATCAAACACATTTCCGGTGTGCTCCCTTTGAGTATTTCGGCTCGCCCGTGTATCAGGGCGATAGAGATCAGTGCCAACCCGTAAAATTTGCATTTGGATGTCAATTCTTCTCTGGGCAATCAGAAAAGCGTAAAAGAAAATTAAAATCATAATTCTCAAGCTTGGAAAGAGGGACACCTTGCATTAGCATGAGGTGACTTTGCTGTTTTCAGTCAGTTGTTCAATCGCAAGTCATTCACCTCATCCCCATTCGCGACCCACAATAGGCTTGCCTGATGCTGCCCCTCACCCTGCTGGCTCTGTCGCTGAACTCGTGGGCGCTGGCCATCTTCAAGCGTCACATCTCCGCCAACAGCACCATGCTGCTCTGGATCTGCAGCCTCTGCACCTGCGAGATCTGCCTGAACACCTGCCTGATGACGCACTTCATTTTTTACCTGGCCGCCCGACCGTGCGACGAGTTTCCGCACTACAGCGCCGACCCGGCAACCGTTGCCATGTTTCACCTGGGCGGCGTCGTGCAGACCCTGGCCCTTGCCGCGCTGCTCTTCCGCAACTGGACGTTTGCCGCTCTCGCCCTCGTCCGATTCGAGGCGGTGCTGCGCGTTACCAGCCGGCGCCTTTTAAACCGACGTCGCAGCCTGCTTTTGATGGTTGCCATGGCAATAATCGGCCTCGGCGTGAGCGCGGTGCGCGCTCTCCGCACGAAAGCTGTATACTGCGACGAAGAGGGAAGCGGCCAAGCCGTGGTCCTGCCGCACCTGTACCAAAGTCCGTGGTTCTTCTATTTCGAGGCGCATTTCTGCGGCCTCCTGCAGACCATCGTCCCGCTGCTCTGCGTCATTGGGCTTTCTGGCGCCGCCGCCATCCGCCTGGTGTCTCGACAGCGGGCCAACACGCGCGCTGGCCTGCGCCGCCACCCGCATCAGAGATCGGTAGGCTTGAGTGAAGATCAGAGGGCTTGAGTGAAGATCAGAGGGCTTGAGTGAAGATCAGAGGGCTTGAGTGAAGATCAGAGGGCTTGAGTGAAGAGCAGAGGGCTTGAGTGAAGATCAGAGATCGGTAGGCTTGAGTGAAGATCAGAGATCGGTTGGCTTGAGTGAAGATCAGAGGGCTTGAGTGATGAGCAGAGATCGGTAGGCTTGAGTGAAGAGCAGAGATCGGTAGGCTTGAGTGAAGAGCAGAGGGCTTGAGTGATGAGCAGAGATCGGTAGGCTTGAGTGAAGAGCAGAGATCGGTAGGCTTGAGTGAGGGTCAGAGATCGGTAGGCTTGAGTGAAGCTCAGAGATCGGTAGGCTTGAGTGAAGATCAGAGATCGGTAGGCTTGAGTGAAGGTCAGAGATCGGTAGGCTTGAGTGAAGAGCAGAGGGCTTGAGTGATGAGCAGAGATCGGTAGGCTTGAGTGAAGAGCAGAGATCGGTAAGCTTGAGTGAGGGTCAGAGATCGGTAGGCTTGAGTGAAGCTCAGAGATCGGTAGGCTTGAGTGAGGGTCAGAGATCGGTAGGCTTGAGTGAAGCTCAGAGATCGGTAGGCTTGAGTGAGGGTCAGAGATCGGTAGGCTTGAGTGAAGAGCAGAGGGCTTGAGTGATGAGCAGAGATCCGTAGGCTTGAGTGAAGAGCAGAGATCGGTAGGCTTGAGTGAAGGTCAGAGATCGGTAGGCTTGAGTGAAGAGCAGAGGGCTTGAGTGATGAGCAGAGATCGGTAGGCTTGAGTGAAGAGCAGAGATCGGTAGGCTTGAGTGAAGAGCAGAGATCGGTAGGCTTGAGTGAGGGTCAGAGATCGGTAGGCTTGAGTGAAGCTCAGAGATCGGTAGGCTTGAGTGAAGAGCAGAGATCGGTAGGCTTGAGTGAAGCCCTGATTCCGGCTCGTAATCCTAGAGTTTTTCATGACCCCTTAATGTCCAGTCAGCTACGTCAGCTTCTGCTGCACTTCAAGAGGATCCGGAGAACTCAGACGGCCAGGACAGTTCAGATCGAGTTTACGTCCTGGTTGTCTACCTGTGCGTGATCTTCCTGATCTGCGAGCTGCCAGTGGTTGTACTGTACAACCTTGAGCACTTTGCTGAGATGGGCGGCAACCTGTTCTGGGTCAGCAATGTCTGCATCGTGGCTGACTCGGTGCTCAACTTTTTGGGCTACGTGGTGACAAACAGCCAGTTCAGGCGGCACCTGCTCTGCGGCGGCCTGCGAGACCACCGGCCAAGGGGTCAACTGCGCCTGCCCCCGGCGATACTCATGGCGGCGGGGGGCGACTCCCTCAGCGCCGCCTTCTCATCCCGCGGTCGCCGCAGCCGTCCCAGAGACGCGATCGTGCTGGACGCGGCGGCAGCGACAGCAGCAAAGGAGCTGCGCGATGACCGATCTTTGAATGATATTTAGACTTAAAGCGACGGCATTGACCTATCTGGATTAAGAAGTTTTAAGAGGCGGCTGAGATCTCAGAGTTTCTGATAGGTAAAGCAGTGTCTGCAACAACTGATATCGATTGTAGCGGGCTTGCATTGGTGATTACTTGTTGTGGATTTTCTTTTGTACTCGTGAAGTAAATTCAAAGCGTGCTAATAAAGCTCTCTAGTTCGTGCGAATTGAAATTGTCGCCTGAGAGAGTAGCTTCTTCATTAAAGCGCTCAAAATGAAGGCAAAAATTTCTTAATGGATTGCTTAAATAAAGCCGCAAAGGCTGAACCGCTTATCGGAGCTCCAGGGAATCTTCTCACAAATGAAGACCTTAATCTGTTCACGGAAGCCCGGAATACAGTCTGATTTCACTTTGCAGATTAGCGTCCTGAGTCCGGCTTTCTTGCTGTCCATTCTTCATTTACTTTTAAGCACCAGCAAGTGGCCAAAATTCAGCAATTTCGTGTCGTTTTTCACTCGCGCGACCGTGCTCAGAAACTTCACTCTTAAGTTGATGATTAAATCTTGTTCAATCAGAACTTCTTGTCAGGAACATTCTGGCAAGTTGGCACAGTTGATGCACGGCCCACTCTTTCCTGCCCCACTCTACCCTGTCCCCACTCTACCCTGTCCCCACTCTACCCTGTCCCCACTCTACCCTGTCCCCACTCTACCCTGTCCCCACTCTACCCTGTCCCCACTCTACCCTGTCCCCACTCTACCCTGTCCCCACTCTACCCTGTCCCCACTCTACCCTGTCCCCACTCTACCCTGTCCCCACTTTACCCTGTCCCCACTCTACCCTGTCCCACTCTACCCTGTCCCCACTCTACCCTGTCCCCACTCTACCCTGTCCCCACTCTACCCTGTCCCGACTCTACCTGTCCCCACTCTACCCTGTCCCCACTCTACCCTGTCCCCACTCTACCCTGTCCCCACTCTACCCTGTCCCCACTCTACCCTGTCCCCACTCTACCCTGTCCCCACTCTACCCTGTCCCACTCTACCCTGTCCCCACTCTACCCTGTCCCCACTCTACCCTGTCCCCACTCTACCCTGTCCCCACTCTAGCCTGTCCCACTCTACCCTGTCCCCACTCTACCCTGTCCCACTCTACCCTGTCCCCACTCTACCCTGTCCCACTCTACCCTGTCCCCACTCTACCCTGTCCCCACTCTACCCTGTCCCCACTCTACCCTGTCCCACTCTACCCTGTCCCCACTCTACCCTGTCCCCACTCTACCCTGTCCCCACTCTACCCTGTCCCCACTCTACCCTGTCCCACTCTACCCTGTCCCCACTCTACCCTGTCCCCACTCTACCCTGTCCTCACTCTACCCTGTCCCCACTCTACCCTGTCCCCACTCTACCCTGTCCCCACTCTACCCTGTCCCCACTTTACCCTGTCCCCACTCTACCCTGTCCCCACTCTACCCTCCTCTCACTCTACCCTGTCCCCACTCTACCCTGTCCCCACTCTACCCTGTCCTCACTCTACCCTGTCCCCACTCTACCCTGTCCCCACTCTACCCTGTCCCCACTCTACCCTGTCCCCACTCTACCCTGTCCCCACTCTACCCTCCTCTCACTCTACCTATAGAAATAAATTCCAATCTACGCAAGGTGTCTCCAAGCAGAGGTTTACTGGAATTGAGCTCAGGACGCCCCAGATGAGCAGGATAAAGGAAAACGAAAAAGTAATTTCTGTAATTTGCAAGGCCAATCCGCATGTCGAACGGAGATTCACTTTAGCATCTTCTGTTTTGCAGTCCTGTCACTCTTGTGTGTGACAGGGTTGAGCAAGATCTACAGAAGTTTTCACTCACCGTCAAGAACACAGCAACCCGTCATGATGCGGCTGAGTTCGAGGCTTAGCTTACCTAATTAAGGCCGCAGAGATGCTGTCGCAAAATGCTGTTTTGCGGCTCAAAATTTTAGCCAGGCTTACAGATCCAAATACCGCATCAAAAGAAATGACCAACGAGCGCCATTTAATTCCTAATTGAATGTATAACAGACTGACAGGTGGCCAAATTTTGCCAGATTTTATGTATTGGCCTCAATCTTAGGATTAGCCCATCCATTTACTACCTTTCTTAGGTATAGTACCTTAGATCCTATCCCACATTCACGCTGATTTGAGGCTGAAAGGAGCGGGAGGCCCAGCAAGATTATGAGTATGAGCTCCTTTGTTCAAAATCACTGAAAAGAACTCCACTCCCATGTCTCGTGACGCCCCCAATTGGCCCCATTACTAGACCGTACACCCACCTCATTTTAATAGCCAATCACGATGAAGGCTAGTCAGGTGACGTCACTCGGTTGCTTGGCGACGCCGGTCAAGGGCAGTTCAAGGTCCTGTGCATCTCATGTGCATCACGAGTCACGCGCATGATCTCAGCGCTATTTAAGCAGCTCGTTTTCCCACCGACCTTCGGAGCCGCGAGTGACACTTTATGACGTGACGCTAGTGACGCTCTACACTTTCGGGACCCGTGCACCCTCACCCTGGACGAGAAACCAGTTCCCTAGGATCACCTAGCAGTTCATCCCCGAATTTAAGTCAACCTGCGAGATCGCGTATTCGATCCTCACCTAGCTAATTCGTCAAATCCAAATACCTGATTGATTTAACTTCATCAATGATCCGGAAGTCGACCCTCCGACAACCTCAATTCGAATCCTCAACGGCAACAGCGTCGAGAGTCTTTATTTGTATGATTAATTATTGCGGGAGCTAAACTTCTTGGCCATTGCTTTTAGTTAGTCAAATTGATGTCCAGTCGTAAGCTGCCACTGCCTTAAGGTTAAGCTGCGAGAGTAAAGTGATGTGCTGCAGATATAGATCGGAGAAACTGAAGTTCAGGTAATGTATAATTAGCAAATTTACCACCAATACAGTATGCCCGACTAAAAAAGTACATATAAGCTCCGAGACCACCGTGCATCACTATGGAGTCTGGATACCACGTAGTGTACTTAATCGAAATAGCGCATACAAGCGCTAGTTGAAGAGGAAATCACAGTCTTATCGCTGTCACATCTCCAGAACCATACGAGAGCCGCGGGGAATTAGGAAATAGTAAAGCCCTTGGGATACCGCGCTCCAGGGTCGAAATAATCCTCGTTTTGGCATTAGTCTAGACTACTTTATTGATACTTCGCATAGAGTCCCTTAAATTCGTTGCCCGTAACAGGCTGGGAGCTCAGTCTCATTAGTGAAAGGTCCCCGGGTGCCACTTACTTCTACGCAGAAGGCTGGAGGCGCCCACGCCTTTGGCGTGTACCTATATAAAACACCCCGGAGCCTCTACGAGCTAGTTTGGTTCGAGGGACCTTTGCCACTCAGCCACACCACAAGCAACCCACTATGAACTAAGGGAAGAAACTCGTAGTTCGAGGAAGCAGGGGTGTTCGGAGCCAGAGCCTATAGTCGCACGGGTTACATGTACATCAATAGATACATGTAGATAAGATGTGATATGATCAGGGGAGTCGCCATGGATTTTATATGGTGAGGGGGGGGCACAAAGCAAATAATTCAACATGTACATGACTAAATTCCTACATTTCCATTATTTTAAGAAGCGTGTTGTCAGCGCTCATTTTGGCGCCGCTGCAGGCATTACTTTTAGCGCCGTCGATACTCATTTTAGCGCCGCAGGCATTCCTTTTAGCGCCGTAGATACTCATTTTAGCGCCGCAGGCATTCCTTTTAGCGCCGTAGATACTCATTTTAGCGCCGCAGGCATTCTTTTTAGCGCCGTAGATACTCATTTTAGCGCCGCAGGCATTCTTTTTAGCGCCGTAGATACTCATTTTAGCGCCGCAGGCATTCCTTTTAGCGCCGTAGATACTCATTTTAGCGCCGCAGGCATTCCTTTTAGCGCCGTAGATACTCATTTTAGCGCCGCAGGCATTCCTTTTAGCGCCGTAGATACTCATTTTAGCGCCGCAGGCATTCCTTTTAGCGCCGTAGATACTCATTTTAGCGCCGCAGGCATTCCTTTTAGCGCCGTAGATACTCATTTTAGCGCCGCAGGCATTCCTTTTAGCGCCGTAGATACTCATTTTAGCGCCGCAGGCATTCCTTTTAGCGCCGTAGATACTCATTTTAGCGCCGCAGGCATTCCTTTTAGCGCCGTAGATACTCATTTTAGCGCCGTAGATACTCATTTTAGCGCCGCAGGCATTCCTTTTAGCGCCGTAGATACTCATTTTAGCGCCGCAGGCATTCCTTTTAGCGCCGTAGATACTCATTTTAGCGCCGCAGGCATTCCTTTTAGCGCCGTAGATACTCATTTTAGCGCCGCAGGCATTCCTTTTAGCGCCGTAGATACTCATTTTAGCGCCGCAGGCATTCCTTTTAGCGCCGTAGATACTCATTTTAGCGCCGTAGATACTCATTTTAGCGCCGCAGGCATTCCTTTTAGCGCCGTAGATACTCATTTTAGCGCCGCAGGCATTCCTTTTAGCGCCGTAGATACTCATTTTAGCGCCGCAGGCATTCCTTTTAGCGCCGTAGATACTCATTTTAGCGCCGCAGGCATTCCTTTTAGCGCCGTAGATACTCATTTTAGCGCCGTAGATACTCATTTTAGCGCCGTAGATACTCATTTTAGCGCCGTAGATACTCATTTTAGCGCCGCAGGCATTCCTTTTAGCGCCGTAGATACTCATTTTAGCGCCGCAGGCATTCCTTTTAGCGCCGTAGATACTCATTTTAGCGCCGCAGGCATTCCTTTTAGCGCCGTAGATACTCATTTTAGCGCCGCAGGCATTCCTTTTAGCGCCGTAGATACTCATTTTAGCGCCGCAGGCATTCCTTTTAGCGCCGTAGATACTCATTTTAGCGCCGCAGGCATTCCTTTTAGCGCCGTAGATACTCATTTTAGCGCCGTAGATACTCATTTTAGCGCCGCAGGCATTCCTTTTAGCGCCGTAGATACTCATTTTAGCGCCGCAGGCATTCCTTTTAGCGCCGTAGATACTCATTTTAGCGCCGCAGGCATTCCTTTTAGCGCCGTAGATACTCATTTTAGCGCCGCAGGCATTCCTTTTAGCGCCGTAGATACTCATTTTAGCGCCGCAGGCATTCCTTTTAGCGCCGTAGATACTCATTTTAGCGCCGTAGATACTCATTTTAGCGCCGCAGGCATTCCTTTTAGCGCCGTAGATACTCATTTTAGCGCCGCAGGCATTCCTTTTAGCGCCGTAGATACTCATTTTAGCGCCGTAGATACTCATTTTAGCGCCGCAGGCATTCCTTTTAGCGCCGTAGATACTCATTTTAGCGCCGCAGGCATTCCTTTTAGCGCCGTAGATACTCATTTTAGCGCCGCAGGCATTCCTTTTAGCGCCGTAGATACTCATTTTAGCGCCGCAGGCATTCCTTTTAGCGCCGTAGATACTCATTTTAGCGCCGCAGGCATTCCTTTTAGCGCCGTAGATACTCATTTTAGCGCCGTAGATACTCATTTTAGCGCCGTAGATACTCATTTTAGCGCCGTAGATACTCATTTTAGCGCCGCAGGCATTCCTTTTAGCGCCGTAGATACTCATTTTAGCGCTGCAGGCATTCCTTTTAGCGCCGTAGATACTCATTTTAGCGCCGCAGGCATTCCTTTTAGCGCCGTAGATACTCATTTTAGCGCCGCAGGCATTCCTTTTAGCGCCGTAGATACTCATTTTAGCGCCGCAGGCATTCCTTTTAGCGCCGTAGATACTCATTTTAGCGCCGCAGGCATTCCTTTTAGCGCCGTAGATACTCATTTTAGCGCCGTAGATACTCATTTTAGCGCCGTAGATACTCATTTTAGCGCCGCAGGCATTCCTTTTAGCGCCGTAGATACTCATTTTAGCGCTGCAGGCATTCCTTTTAGCGCCGTAGATACTCATTTTAGCGCCGCAGGCATTCCTTTTAGCGCCGTAGATACTCATTTTAGCGCCGCAGGCATTCCTTTTAGCGCCGTAGATACTCATTTTAGCGCCGCAGGCATTCCTTTTAGCGCCGTCGATACTCATTTTAGCGCTGCAGGCATTCCTTTTAGCGCCGTAGATACTCATTTTAGCGCCGCAGGCATTCCTTTTAGCGCCGTAGATACTCATTTTAGCGCCGCAGGCATTCCTTTTAGCGCCGTAGATACTCATTTTAGCGCTGCAGGCATTCCTTTTAGCGCCGTAGATACTCATTTTAGCGCCGCAGGCATTCCTTTTAGCGCCGTAGATACTCATTTTAGCGCCGCAGGCATTCCTTTTAGCGCCGTAGATACTCATTTTAGCGCCGCAGGCATTCCTTTTAGCGCCGTAGATACTCATTTTAGCGCCGCAGGCATTCCTTTTAGCGCCGTAGATACTCATTTTAGCGCCGCAGGCATTCCTTTTAGCGCCGTAGATACTCATTTTAGCGCCGCAGGCATTCCTTTTAGCGCCGTAGATACTCATTTTAGCGTCGCAGGCATTCCTTTTAGCGCCGTAGATACTCATTTAAGCGCCGCAGGCATTCCTTTTAGCGCCGTAGATACTCATTTTAGCGCCGCAGGCATTCCTTTTAGCGCCGTAGATACTCATTTTAGCGCCGCAGGCATTCCTTTTAGCGCCGTAGATACTCATTTTAGCGCCGCAGGCATTCCTTTTAGCGCCGTAGATACTCATTTTAGCGCCGCAGGCATTCCTTTTAGCGCCGTAGATTCTCATTTTAGCGCCGCAGGCATTCCTTTTAGCGCCGTAGATACTCATTTTAGCGCCGTAGATACTCATTTTAGCGCCGCGGGCATTCCTTTTAGCGCCGTAGATACTCATTTTAGCGCTGCAGGAATTCCTTTTAGCGCCGTAGATACTCATTTTAGCGCCGCAGGCATTCCTTTTAGCGCCGTAGATACTCATTTTAGCGCCGCAGGCATTCCTTTTAGCGCCGTAGATACTCATTTTAGCGCCGCAGGCATTCCTTTTAGCGCCGTAGATACTCATTTTAGCGCTGCAGGCATTCCTTTTAGCGCCGTAGATACTCATTTTAGCGCCGCAGGCATTCCTTTTAGCGCCGTAGATACTCATTTTAGCGCCGCAGGCATTCCTTTTAGCGCCGTAGATACTCATTTTAGCGCCGCAGGCATTCCTTTTAGCGCCGTAGATACTCATTTTAGCGCCGTAGATACTCATTTTAGCGCCGTAGATACTCATTTTAGCGCCGTAGATACTCATTTTAGCGCCGCAGGCATTCCTTTAGCGCCGTAGATACTCATTTTAGCGCTGCAGGCATTCCTTTTAGCGCCGTAGATACTCATTTTAGCGCCGCAGGCATTCCTTTTAGCGCCGTAGATACTCATTTTAGCGCCGCAGGCATTCCTTTTAGCGCCGTAATACGCATTTTAGGCCGCAGATTCCTTTTAGCGCCGTAGATACTCATTTTAGCGCTGCAGGCATTCCTTTTAGCGCGCCGTGAATACTCATTTTAGCGCCGCAGGCATTCCTTTTAGCGCCGTAGATACTCATTTAGCGCCGCAGGCATTCCTTTTAGCGCCGTAGATACTCATTTTAGCGCCGCAGGCATTCCTTTTAGCGCCGTAGATACTCATTTTAGCGCCCGCAGGCATTCCTTTTAGCGCCGTAGATACTCATTTTAGCGCCGCAGGCATTCCTTTAGCGCCGTAGATACTCATTTTAGCGCCGCAGGCATTCCTTTTAGCGCCGTAGATACTCATTTTAGCGCCGTAGATACTCATTTTAGCGCTGCAGGCATTCCTTTTAGCGCCGTAGATACTCATTTTAGCGCCGCAGGCATTCCTTTTAGCGCCGTAGATACTCATTTTAGCGCCACAGGCATTCCTTTTAGCGCCGTAGATACTCATTTTAGCGCCGCGAGCATTCCTTTTAGCGCCGTAGATACTCATTTTAGCGCCGCAGGCATTCCTTTTAGCGCCGTAGATACTCATTTTAGCGCCGCAGGCATTCCTTTAGCGCCGTAGATACTCATTTTAGCGGCCGTAGATACTCATTTTAGCGCGCGCAGCATTCCTTTTAGCGCCGTAGATACTCATTTTAGCGCCGCAGGCATTCCTTTTAGCGCCGTAATACTCATTTTAGCGCTGCAGGCATTCCTTTTAGCGCCGTAGATACTCATTTTAGCGCCGCAGGCATTCCTTTTAGCGCCGTAGATACTCATTTTAGCGCCGCAGGCATTCCTTTTAGCGCCGTAGATACTCATTTTAGCGCCGCAGGCATTCCTTTTAGCGCCGTAGATACTCATTTTAGCGCCGCAGGCATTCCTTTTAGCGCCGTAGATACTCATTTTAGCGCGCGCAGCATTCCTTTAGCGCCGTAGATACTCATTTAGCGCCGCAGGCATTCCTTTTAGCGCGCCGTAGATACTCATTTTAGCGCCGCAGGCATTCCTTTAGCGCCGTAGATACTCATTTTAGCGCCGCAGGCATTCCTTTTAGCGCCGTAGATACTCATTTTAGCGCCGCAGGCATTCCTTTTAGCGCCGTAGATACTCATTTTAGCGCCGCAGGCATTCCTTTTAGCGCCGTAGATACTCATTTTAGCGCCGCAGGCATTCCTTTTAGCGCCGTAGATACTCATTTTAGCGCCGCAGGCATTCCTTTTAGCGCCGTAGATACTCATTTAGCGCCGCAGCATTCCTTTAGCGCCGTAGATACTCATTTTAGCGCCGCAGGCATTCCTTTAGCGCCGTAGATACTCATTTTAGCGCCGTAGATACTCATTTTAGCGCCGCAGGCATTCCTTTTAGCGCCGTAGATACTCATTTTAGCGCCAGGCCATTCCTTTTAGCGCCGTAGATACTCATTTTAGCGCCGCAGGCATTCCTTTTAGCGCCCGTAGATACTCATTTTAGCGCCGCAGGCATTCCTTTTTAGCGCCGTAGATACTCATTTTAGCGCCGCAGGCATTCCTTTTAGGCGCGTAGATACTCATTTTAGCGCCGTAGATACTCATTTTAGCGCCGTAGATACTCATTTTAGCGCCGTAGATACTCATTTTAGCGCCGCAGGCATTCCTTTTAGGCCGCCGTAGATACTCATTTTAGCGCTGCAGGCATTCCTTTTAGCGCCGTAGATACTCATTTTAGCGGCCGCAGGCATTCCTTTTAGC